>CM061142.1:438563430-438613434 GCA_030789695.1 Scilla litardierei | reverse complement strand
AAGAGGAGATCTGCAAGCGGAGGAAAGTCAGAAAACTGGACGAAGTGCTCCAGAATCAATGGACAGTGCTCAATACGATTGTATGCCGCAAGACACATCGGTTCATCGTGAAACAACGAGATATCGAACCCACCCGAAGGCATGAGCGCCTTCCTCTTAGACAGACAAGAGCTAGATCGAGGAGGAGGAGTAGGAGCCTTCTCGGTAGGCTCAGTCTCCGGGATATATTCTTCGTCTGAGTCAGGTGGTAAGGGAGCACGGAAGGGTCCAGGAGACACAATCTTCTTCTTAGGCTGGGGCTTGGGTTGAGATGTGGCTCTAGGCTTGGAAACGGCAGTCCTCTTCTTCTTGAGGGGAGGCGAGGAAGAGGAGGGAGAGGTAGGCGTACGAGTGGTTTTGGCACGACGTTTGGGTTGAGGAGGGTCGGTAGGAGGAGACTCGACGGTCATGGGAGACAGAGTGGTAGGATGGATAGGGATTCGAGTCTTCACCATGATATCACGACGAGACAACACACAAACGAGAACGAACGAAATCGAACGAAATTGGAAACTAGGTTGAAACCCTAATACGAACGAAATCGAAAAACGAGTGAGATCGAGCCCTAAAAACTGAGAGGGAGTGAAGAGATATACCCTAGGACAGAGAGATGGCCGGCGGCGACTGACAGTGGCCAAAAACGGCGACACACGGTGGTCAGAGACGATGGAGTAGGCTGAGGAGTCGAAGGGGTTAGGGCTGAGGAGAGATAACGCACCGATTAGAATGAGTTCTAATCGGTGCGGGCGAGTTATAAATCGATTCAGGGGTCAAAAGACACAAATGCCCCTACATAATTAGTCGGTCTAAGTTCAAGAGCTGACCAACTAGAATGCAATCTAGTCGGTCGGTGGATGAGCTTGGACCGACTAACTGCAAACAGCAAGTGAAGTCAAAAATAGGGCAAGAATTAGTCGGTCTGAGTTCATTCACTGACCGACTAGAACTGAAACTAGTCGGTCGGCCAATGAACTAGGACCGACAAAAAGAGTCCAAAAATTTGATAATTTGAAATTTTGAGTTCTCTCCTAAGAACACTTGGACGAAACATCGAAATAATCTCATACACTCTTATTCTACCCCATAATTACCAGAAATTCTTAAATTTGACGCGCAAATCGAAAAACCAATCACAAATCCCGAATATCACAACAAATATAGCATGAACATATAAGAATAACATTATCATGCGGGATTATCGAAAATATGAATCCTAAATCTCGGATTCACCCATAATCCCCAATTCTCGACGTAACCACACAAAGGAGTCTTCCTTGAGTGGTTTCGTGAAAATATCGACGATTTGCTTCTGGGTTTCAACGTACACTAAAATGATGTCCTTTTTAGCAACATGATCATCTAGGAAATGGTGACAGATATCTATGTGTTTGGAACGGGAATGGTGTATCGGATTCTTAGAGAGACATATTGCACTTTGGTTATCGACCATGATAGGGCAAGTATCACAGTTTATACCAAAGTCTTTAAGTGTGTGTCTCATCCAAAGAACCTGAGCACACGCAGCACCGGCGGCAATGTATTCTGCCTCGGTAGTTGAAAGTGATACTGAATTCTGCTTCTTGGAAAACCAAGAGACAAGAGAATTTCCTATAAAATGGCAAGTGCCACTAGTACTTTTCCTGTCGGATTTGCATCCAGCATAATCTGCATCACTATATGAGATTAACTCATAAGTGCTAGACTTTTGATAATATAATCCGTAGTCGAGGGTGTAACTTAAATAGCGGAAAATACGTTTAACCGCTACTAAGTGTGAATCCTTAGGTTGAGATTGATAACGAGCACATACACATACCGCAAACATAATATCATGCCGACTAGCTGTAAGATATAATAAACTACCTATCATACATCGATATAGACGAATGTCTACATCTTTGTCGCCCGTATCTTTATCAAGATGTGTAGTAGTGCTCATTGGAGTCTTCTTTCCAGAAGCATTCTCCATTCCAAATCGCTTTAGCAACTCCACCGTGTACTTGGTTTGGTGTAGGGATGGCATTAATGGTCTGACCCGCCCGGCCCGACCTGGCCCGACCCGGTTTTGACCTGGCCTGACCTGGCCCGCAGCTGGGTCGGGGCAAGCTTGGGCTTTGTATGCGCCCCGACCTGCCCTGGCCCGCCCATGTAAACTATAGAGGTTCTAAAAAACCTTACTATTTTGATGCGGACCATGCAGTCAGCGAATAACCCATAACTCATACTCTATTCCACAGTTCTCCTAATTGGGACAATTCCCAGTTCCAAATTACCAAATAAATCAAAATTCTCCCAATTCACAAATAAAATTTTTATTTGGGATTCATATGGATGGCACTAATGACTTGATCCGACCGGCCCGACCTGACCCGACCCGGTTTTGGTAAGAAAGAACCCGCCCCGCCCCGGCCCGCGACCCGCCCCGCCCCGGCCTGTAGATGGGTAGGGGCAAGCTTGGGTAGTTAAATACCCACCCCGCCCCGCAATATTGTCATTCCTAGTTTGCTGGATGAAGATTCCATCGTGCATTTAGCGAATTTGGAGACCTAAGAAATATTTGAGCTCGCCCATGTGGCTCATCTCAAATTGGTCCTTCATGACATTAGAAAACTCTTCGTAAAGAGTGAAGTTAGTAGCACTGAAAATGATATCATCAACATAAATTTGAACTAAAATAATATCATGATTCGCATACTTAACAAATAGTGTAAAATCAACTTCACCCATTTTAAAACACAAATCCAAAAGAAAGTTCTTTAGGCAGTCATACCAAGCTCTAGGAGCTTGTCTCAAACCATAAAGTGCTATCTTAAGTTTAAAAACGTGATTTGGAAATTTTTCATTTATAAAACCCGGAGGTTGAGAAACATAAACTTCCTCAACGACATCTCCGTTTAAAAATGCACTTTTTACATCCATTTGAAAGAGTTTAAAATCTTTATGGCATGCAAAAGATAACAACAACCTAATAGATTCTAATCTAGCTACATGAGCAAAGGATTCTTTGAAGTCTATACCTTCCTCTTGCCTGTAGCCTTAAGCTACTAACCGAGCTTTGTTCCGGACGACGTTTTGGTTCTCGTCGGTCTTATTCTTGAAGATCCACTTCGTTCCTATAACGGTGTGGTTCTTCGAAGGCAATGGAACTAGCTCCCAAACCTCATTCCTCTCAAACTGAATGAGTTCCTCCTCCATGGCTAGGATCCAAGAACTGTCTTCGCATGCTTCGTTAATATTCTTTGGCTCTACCGAAGAGGCAAAGGCACAATGAGCGAAGTAGTTGACTTGAGATCTCGTCTTGACACAATCAAGTATGTTTCCAATGACTTGCTCATGGGGATGGTCACGAACTGTATGAAGCCGTTAGGGAACGCCCTGATCAGTAGGAACATTCTCAAAAGAATAGTGACTACGAATAGTGACAATGGTGGTTCCAATGAGATTTTGTACTTTCTTCACAAATATTGTGAAGTTTTCAAAAGCATCATTTTTATTACTTAAGGAAAATACCCAAGTAAATCTAGAAAAGTCATCAACGATGACAAGTCCATATCGAGCATTTCCTAATGAAGCAACTCTAGTTGGCCCAAAAACATCTAGATGTAAAAGCTCTAGAGGCCGTTTAGATGAAATGGTAAGGACGGCTCGTGAGAACCTCCGGATTGTGCAGGATAGAGACATGCACCTGGTGTAATGCTCTGATACCAAATGTAATACCCTGATAGCTACTGCACAAGTACTAAGGGGGGTGAATAGTACTTTAAAATAATCAAGATAATTATTCCTAATTATTGTGCAAACTCAACCAACAATGCAGAATGAAAATAGACAAACAAGAATAGAGCAATGCAAACAAACGATGTAACGGGTTCGGATCCACCCAAGTCTCCCCGACTTGTTCCCGGTGATCCTACGTCCCAAACACCCGGATACCCTCCGGCTACTTGAGTTAGAATCCTCTAACCCAAGTTTTGCACTATGAAATTCTTGTAGAAAACCTCTACCAGATCAAATCATACACAAAACAAATTGTGACTCCCACAAACCGGGATCACAAACTTCTCTCACAACCGAGAGAAAAACTGAAATATCAATGTAAATTAAACAATGAAATACTTACCAACAAAATCCTATGCCTTGAGTAAACTTACTGATTTTAGGGCAAGGAAGATTTTGAAGGAGAGAATGTCACCAAACCATAGCTTCACCAAGATGAATAGTGATCGAAGGCTAGGATGGAGTTGGTGACTTTGAATCAAGCTCTTAGCTCGAGTGGCTCACAATGAAGAGAATCTATCTTGAGGAAATTAGAGCTCAAGGAGTTTGGAGAGATTCTTTGTGAGAATGAGGAAGCTTTAGAAATGGAGTTGAATGCTTCTCTTTGAATCTCTAAATCACAATAAATGTCAGCCTTGAATGCTAGGAAGAAGCATTACAAGTATATATAGGATAGAGAGAAGAGAGAGCAAAAATTTGTGGCATTTAATGCCCCAACGGCTCTATTCTGAAGCAGTCTAATCGGTCTAAGAATGATCACTGATCGATTAGTTTTGCAACTAGTCGGTCGGTGATTCTTCTTGGACCGACTAAATGGTTGACAGCCAAGAAAGATAGTTCAGGAGATATAGAACTAGTCGGTCTAAGAATACTTGCCAACCGACTAGTTTGACAACTAGTCGATCGGTGAGTGTTCTTTGACAGACTAAGCAGTTGAAATTCAATAGGCTGAACACAAGAGACTAGTCGGTCTAAGAACAAATTCCAACCGCCTAGTTTCATAACTAGTCAGTCGATGGTTGTTCTTGGACCGACTAACGAGTCAACAGTAACTCAGGCTGAGAAATGAAAGTATAACTAGTCGGTCTAAGAAGGATTCCAAACCGACTAGTTTGACAACTAGTCGGTCGGTGAACCTTCTTGGACCGACTAATTGGTCAACAGTGAATAGGCTGAATTGAGCAAGGAGATCTAGTCGGTTCAAGAATGATTCTTAACCGACTAGATGACAATCTAGTCGGTTACTTCTTGAACCAACTAAGATGCACTAGAAGTCGCGAAATGAAGCGTGAAGCTTCGAAAAATTTTCTATGGGCTTCTAAGATAATCCTAGCTCTAAGATATGAGCGTTATGAAGATTATAATGTAAGACCTACTCAAGGCTTAACATTCTACGAAAAGAAGCTAGAAGACTATAAAATAAACTAGACGAACCGTCTTCAAAGCTTCAATCCGAATCTCTTGACTTCAATAATGCTCCTAGAGCTTCAACGAAGCTTCAGGCACACGATCACGTGCTTTGAGAAGTCTTGAGACGTCGCTTTTGATGTACGTAGAATTTTGGCGACTATCTCCATAACTGTGCTCACAAAGAGTTAATTCACGATATTTATGTTTGTTCATCATCAAAACTAAATCAGGGGAATCAATACTCAACACCTGGCTGACACGAAGAGACGACCACTTGAATTACTGCCAGTAGATTATGTCTTTTTGAAGGTATCTCCCATGCGAGGAACGATCCGTTTTGGACGTCAGGGAAAGTTGAGTCCCAGATATATAGGCCCATTTGAGATATCTGCTCGTGTTGGAGATGTAGCGTATCGAGTGGTGCTTCCACCTTCCTTTGAGGAAATCCATGACGTATTTCATGTATCGCAGCTCTGAAAGTTTGTGGGAGACCCTAATCAAATTGTGGATCACTCTGAGGTTAAAGTGCATCCAGATTTGACATACGAGAAGCAACCCGTGGCGATCCTGGATCGAAGACAAATACCCTGCAAAACAAGACTGTGGACCTTGCGAGGGTCATGTGGTACCAGGAATCACCTAGAGAGTCCACTTGAGAACGTGAAGATGAGATACGAGAGAAATATACATATATGTTTGTGTAATGACTTGCATATCCGTGTATCATAGTGGACTTGTGAATTGTATATAACGGGGGGGGGTGTGTGTATGCATGATTGTTCTACCCTCTTTGTGGATATTTTTGTAATTCGAGGACAGAATTTATTCTAAGGGGGTAGGATGTAATTCTTCGTAGCTAGCTATACGGCATAGGGTTACGTGTCATGGCCAAGTATGGTATAGAGGAGGTAATGGTATGGTATTCTGAGGACATGGGACCCATTTGATGGATTCTCGAATCAATTGGGGTTCCTGTGCATTAGGAAGCGTGCTCGGAAATGTGTCATGCGGCTATCATGACCGTCTTGATATGTAAATGGGACCCGGGTGACAACTATACAAGGTGCCCATTGGGGGTTGGTGAGTTTTTGCAATAATACCCCTCATTTTCATTTTGACCCAATTTTGGTATTCTATATATCTGTGTAAACATAGATAACAATCTGTACACATATATATAAGGATCTGTACACACATATGCACTGCTCTGTATATATATATATATATATATATATATATATATATATATATATATATATATATATATATATATATATATATATATATATATATATATATATATATATATATATATATATATATATATATATATATATTGCAATGATCACAGATATATGAGGATTTGTACACATATGCACTGCTCTGTATATACAAATATACTACACTGAACACATATATATGAGGATCTGTATACACTATGCACTGCTCTGTATATACATATATACTGCACTGAACACAAATATATAAGGATCTGTACACACATATGCATTTCTCTGTATATACATATATACTGCACTGAACACAGATATATAGGATCTGTACACACATATACATTGCATTGTATATACATATATGTTGTATTGAAAACAGATATAAAAGGATCTGCTACAAGTGTGGGTTTTTATGTAAAAGTACAAGAGAGGCTATGATGGTCATTTTGATTAGGTTAGTGCGTATTAGTGGAGGGGTTGGCAGTCATGCATTGGCTACAAGAGTTAGTGGGATGGGTGAAATCCCTAAAATACCCCTAGAGGGTTCTACACGCTCTAAGCTCCACTAATCAACCTCCACCTTAACTCTATCTTCCAAAACCTGATCCTATCCATCATTTTTAAGGTCTAGCACCTGTGAGAGAGTGTGAAAAAAGTTCAGAGGTTGAAGGAGGAGGAGTTTGAGGCAGAAGAGCTTGTTTGTCGGGGTTTGGAGCTAGAAGGTGGTAAAGCTTGTACCTTGGAGGAAGCTAGCTTGGATGTCTTCAACCTATCATCTAGGAGCTCAGGTAGAGATCCTCACACACTAGGGTTAGGGTTCTTCTTCATTATAGCTGAAGTGATGGTGCATGTTGCTTGATTTGCTTGCATATCCATGCATAAACCCTTGAATCATATCTTTTGTTCTTTCTAGAAAACGTAACCAGAATATCTGAAGATTAAACTAATTTCTGGTGTTAATTGGCTATATAAAAATCCTAGCCAAAATTTGAGGATGTATATCATGTTATGCTTAACAACTTTTATGTTTTGGGTTTTGTCAAATTCGGCCTAGAAATTAGGATAAAAATTCAGTGTTTAACAGCTGTCTGTTTTAGTCAAACTGGACACAGTTTAGAAAAATGAAGCTCAGTACATGCACACTCTATGGAATTTTCTGTTCTTGGTTTCGTTGTAAAGTTAACAAGTTTTTCTACAACTTCATCTCAGTGCATGTTTTTCGATATTCTGACTGCAACAGGCCATAAATTAGCAATCTTTACAGCCTTCAGAATCTGTCTGAAAAATAGATTTGACAGGCTTCATCAAACAATTCACCATAAATCATATATTTCATATTTTTGCAGGAAATTTTATATGTGAATCCAAAACTACTATATCCACAACTTTCATTTAGAAAATTTTGTCAAATTCAAACTCGAAATGCATGAAAACAACCTCTCAATTTGACTAATTTATGTGATCCTAATTTGTTGTCTGAAATCAGTGAAAAACCTGATTAGTAATAAAATCATCACAAATCAACCATTTGGTCTTTTGGCCTCAAATTTGAAATCTAACATTCAGGTATATGGGGCTACAACCCCCTTTGAATTAGTTTTTCAAGTTCAGTAGAATTATTTTGAGATATCACCCCTGTAATGTTCTGTTTTGGTGCTGAACTGAAATCTGAACTGAAATTGTGAACGTGTGTTTTGAAATTTTCTGAATGTAAAGTATATATTTTCATGAATGTGGTTGTTAATATACCCCCTCAGATGTGTTAATGATAAAATGTTCAACCCTAAGCTTTAGTTGCTCCCTTGCTCATAATGAAAGTGATGTATATATGTTGTTGGTATTATTGGTGTTGGTAAATGATACACATTTGGCATGATGAAACTATGTGTTAGCTTAGCCGTGAAAACTAAATTGATGGAGCAACTAAGTCATAGGGTAGATGATGATTCTAGAGGTGTCCACTTGCACAGAGCGGGTCGACCCTCTAGGCAGGTTCGAGGGAGGTTCTGTGTCGGGTTGGTGTACGAAGACGAGACTTGGTTTAGGTGTGGCGGTCGTGGGCACACAGACCGTGCACTGAGCTTCAGTAGATTGCCACTCGCACGATGTTTGTCGTGGAGCGTGACCCCACTTGCTCGAGGTTTGCCAAGGAGTGGGGAACCCCGACCAGTTGGCGGGTGCCGTTTTCCATCCCTACTTTAAGGATGAGGTTTAGTCCTCGTACTCTAGTCTCGGTCACGGAGTCTCCAAATTCTATAACATTCAAAATATAATGAACTCCTAAGCATGAACGTTTAACTCTGTAATTGAACTGTGTGATTATTGTTGGTTTATTTAGTACCTTGTGTGTGTTGAGTTTCTCTGCTAGAAATGCTTTGACGTGTCCCTCCCCATGGTTTTGGGAGCAGGTACCCAGGAGCAGCGCCTGGAGCCAGACACTACCAGGCGTCTGTAGTCTTCTTAGCTATCGAGTGAGTACTTTAGGAGATGATGTGTGTGTATGTGGGGTTGGTGAGAGACAAGGTGGTAGTTGTTGTAGCCACTCATGGGGCCAGCATAATAGTTTTGTTTTGTTGTACCACCGGATGCATGCAGTTGTACTCTATAGACTTGGTGGCTATGTAGTAGTGTCGGACTTTGATATGATGTACTTTTGGCTGATGTATGTAGTATTAGTGTTTAATCAGTGTACTCTTGGACGATGTTTCTCTCTACGACTGATGTTGAAATGATGATGTCGTCTTATGTTGTTTTTACTTTAGTAGTTCTTAGTACCACTCTCGGTTGATGTTGTTGCTTTTAGAGTTCCTGTATGCTTAGTATTTATATTCTGAGTATGTTCTGTGTTGTTCCAATGCGAGCAGTGGCCTGCTCTACTCTACCTATTCTTATACGCTTGGTGCAATACCACTGCCTGTCGGGCATCCCATCCCCTCTGACTCGGGAAATGGATAATCACATCTCTTCCCTTAAGTATTTGGGTGACTAAGGCGTGAAAATGCTAGGCTAAACTCATATGTGTTGGTTGTGATGTAGTTAGGACTATGTAATCTCTGGTTTTGATGTCTTTTCGCCCTATTTCTCATGTTATATCGTGTATTTTATTAGTTTCTACGTTTATTATTCGAGTGTTATCGTTGTTAATGTCCTTAAATCGAATATGATCTTTGCAAGGCGTGATCCTTGCGGACATTGCCATGACCCTTTGGGCACATGAGCCTAAATTATTTATGAAAGTAATAATCTACTCGATTACATATGGCGTTATTTTATGCTCGTTATCGTTATATATTTTGACGTTCTCATACCCTTGCGGGATGAAGCGTTGTGTTATTTAGGCTTAGCAATTGTTTCTAGTGTTCATGATCCTGATTCACACTCATAACATGAGGACTCCAAGAGGATGATGTACCGTGAGGATACGTCTATGTGTGCATACCCGGAGGAACCCGAGAGGGCAATGATCTACGAGGCTCATCTATGAAACCTGATCGCAAACATTATGAACCAATTAATTGACCAAAACATTAATAACCATTGATTACAAATACCCCGACGAAATCACAACCGACACGTACTCTCTATATTGGTACCCTAGTATCAAATTCCTTATAATTATCCTAGGATTGTTTTCTATTATTTAAACCACTTGACACCATTAGTTCACCTTCAAAAGGTGATCGTTTCTTATCGTTTAGTACTCTTTATAAGCTGAAATTCGTGGTTTTACAGGTCAGTTGTCTCGTGGATACGATACATGGACTCCCCAGGATTATTACTTTTTCTATCTCCTATACTTGTGAGTAGCGCTCACATATTTTGAGACGAGTCAAGTTTTGGCGACATTACCGAGGACAGCGGTACTTGTGAGCTACAATTTCTGTTTGTATAGAGGAATATTCGATGAGATCCATCCATCTTATAACTAAGGACTTTTATTAGGTTTTTAAAAAAAAATCAAAAAAGAAGGAAATTCTATGGAATTCTATGGCACAGGCTATTGGTATGATGCAGAGCGGGATATTGTGCATAAGCATAGAATGGAGAAAGCCAAGATCGTTAACTTCAATCAAAAAAGACTGTGAAACTTTCTATCAGACATAGAGGAGGTTCACAGAGATAGTATTGGGCTATCCACGGCATGGGTATACAAAGAAAGAGCTTATGGAATCCTTCTACTTTGGACTACAACCAAAGTTGCATGAAATTTTAGGAGTCATGACGCCGACAAAGGATTGGGAGTACATGGAGTCCCTACAAGAGAATGATCAAATCATTAAGGAAACTTCAAAGAGTGAGCCAACAGAGCCTTCTTGCGACGACACTGGAGCATACCTTGATTAGGGAGAGCAAAGCATAGATGTACCCTTGCAACCCTTGAAAGAGGAAATTCAATGGCTCATTCAGACACAAGAGGCTAAATCCCATCTATTTCAACAAAATTTCCTTACTCAGAGTCATCAAATTCAACAAATAATTGAAAATCTTACTTTGATGGCTACTTACTTTGAAGAAAGTAATCTTTTTGCAATTCAACTTCAAATATCTAATATGGGCTCATCTTCTATTGCAGGCATACCGAGCGACCATATCACAATGAAAGCACACATCAAATTATTAACATGGCAGGAAGTAGTGTGCAAAGAAGGATAGGACGAGCAAGTAATTTTGGATGAACAGGAGGATGAGACAATTAGTGATATAAGTATAGAGATTATTTCCCGAACCGTTATTTCCCCTAGCTTTTTCCCAAAATCATTCATTCCTCTCCCCCATGGCTGAGCAGCATACCGAGAGTAGTGCAATTTTTCAGGGAGTAGTCATCAACATGCTTTACTTTATTTTACTTATTTTGATGACTATATTTGGAATGTTTTATTGAAAATCATTTGAGACTTAATTGGATTGACGTAACTCACCTTTTGCAAGATATATATGAACAATTTATAAAGATGCTGGGAGTTATGTTGATGGGATCTAATTTAGCCAATGGAGGAAAGACGCTCGCTTAGGAGCACAAGGAGCAGATAGAACCACTTCCTCCACCATTAAAGATCTATGATCCGCCATTTGATCACGGTGTGTTGTTTCCAATAGCGTAGATTTTTATATGCTTTCTAGGGCATTTGCATTTGAATAAACGCGTACCCATTTCGACATTGTGGACAATGTACATCTTTAGTTGGGGGGGTATAAGACCTTAGGATTTTTTTATAATAAAGTGAGAGAAAAGAATCAATCACCACTTTTCATCATTTAATATTCCTTCACATATCACTTTATCAGATGATTATGTATTGATTGAATTCTTAAAATTGTTTATGGATTGAATTAATTATTTTTCCTCCATGGGATTAATCATTAATATGCATTTTATGAAAAGTTTCAATTGCCATGATTAATATCTTGAAATAGGTTGAATGTGTTTCATGCAAGTTATTATGATACATAAGTTAAGTAGACACGATTTATACGATTGGTTTTCAAATTGAATAGAAATTTGACTATATACATATGCTAAAATGTAAGTCCAATGAATGGGTGTTGAGTTGCTTGCAAAAGAAAAGAAAACTGAAAAAAATGAGAAAAAAGAATAACATGTTCCCTTAAGTTTTATTAAGTACTATCGGGTCTTCTGCCTCAGGAAACATTGGAGATTCAGATAGACGATAGGGAGTGCATTAGAAAAAATATAAATAAAACCTTAGATGATTCGAGTTATTAGGTTCGAGTGGCTCTTCTAAGCCTAATACCTGAAGGTCGTCCAGCATAGGAGTACTTAACTGAAAGCTCGTTACCTGGATCAGTCTAAGTCATTAAAAAGAGAGAAAGCTATGATGAATAAATAAAGCAAACTCAACACCCATGAATCGAATGATCTTAAAGCGATGCCAATTCCTTTGAAATTAGAAAATTATGACTTAATGTCGTGTTATCTTTGGCCTATTTAAAACGATATTTGTATGTTATGTATTTAAGCTAGATTAGAGAAAATGACATGAATTTTATTTCCTTCATAATTGTGTATATCAATGGTAACGATCATGATGGAAGACGTGTCATTGAGCCAAGCCATAAATGATTGATAGAATTTATTATATTACTAAACATCCGATTTAGTCGCTCTTTTTGCTAGAGACTAGCAAAATGCTAGTTGGGGGTGTGATTTAGGATAAATATTATATATTTAACCCCTCATTTAGTATTATTTTGTGCATACATGATGCGTACTTGGCTTCTAATACAAGCGTATTAAGATTATGCATAATTATTAGAGCAACTCTTGATCTATGCACAAAATGGTATTTTATTGAGTATTTTTGTCTTCTCATATTTTTCATGTGTAGATATCAGTTTTATGATTCTAACGGCTATGTATTCATATTTTTCTAAGATATGTGCTATTTTCTATGAATTTTTGAAGGCAGAATTCCATTTAAATGAAGAAATACGGAGGAAATACGGCAAAAATACGGAAGAGATATGGCGCTAATATGGCGCCCAGCTCCGGCCAGGACACGTGGTAGTAATCCGTCCGTTCCCGCCCCATCCGACGCCCCAGCGTAGTGGGTGACGCGGTGAAATCTGGAGCGTCGATTTCTCATCCAATGGGTGATGTCAGCCCCGAATGCTGTGAAGAGGAGCTCACATCCAAGGCCGCATGGCACGATCCTAGCAACTTACCAACCAACCCAACGGCACAGAGGAATCTGAAGCGGATTTGGATCGAGCGAAGCAGCGGGCAAGCACGGCAATCTGCGGGGACACATGGCGTGTTGTCGTGTGATCGCGCCAAGATCATATGGGCAAAAATTAATCCGCTCGCGAGTGCGAGTTTCCAAGCAAGTTGGATGTGGTTTGCTGTTCGTAACCACTGTATATAAACAGTGCTAGGCTGCATTTTTGAGGGTATTGTGTGCCATATTTTAGGGTTTCATGTGCGTATTTTGATGCTTCCCTTGAGTATTCTTGTGTATCTTTAGAGGGCTTTAGATACAAAGGCAGATGCACAATTTGAAGGAGATTTGGGGTCCAAGAGGAGAGATTTGGTGATAGAATTCTTAACTTTTCCCTTGTATTTTGAGTATTTACCTTGTATTTTGAGTACTAGATGATGCATTTGTCTATGAATATTGATTCTTTTCTCTCCATGCTAGGCTAAAACTCATATGTGTTTGTTTTGATGTAGTTAGTGCTATGTAATCTCTGATTTTGATGTCTTTACGCCCTATTTCTCATGTTATATCGAGTATTTTATTAGTTTCTACATGTATTATTCGAATATTATCGTTGTTGGTGTACTTGAATCGAATATGATCTTTGCAAACTTATTCATGGCATGATCCTTACAGACATTGTCGTGACCCTTGCGAGTACATGAGCCTAAATTCTTATGAAACTAATAATCTACTCGATTACATATGGCGTTATTTTATGTGCATTATCGTTATATCTTCTGACGTTCTCATACCCTTGCGGGATGAAGCGTTGTGTTAATTGGGTTAAGCAATTGTTTCTAATATTTTAGATCTTGATTCACACACATACCTTAAGGACTCCGAGAGGATGATGTACCGTGAGGATACATCTATATGTGCATACCCGGAGGGACCCAAGAGGGCAATGATCCGTGAGGCTTATCAATGAAACCTGACCGAAAACATTATGAACCAATTGTCTGACCAAGACATTAATAACCATTGATTACAGATACCCCAACGAAATCACAACCGACATATACTCTCCATATTGGTACCGTAGTATAAAATTCCCTGTAATTATCCTAGGATCATTTTCTATTATTTAAACCACTTGACACCATTAGTTCACCTTCGAAAGGTGGTCGTTTCTTATCGTTTAGTAATATTTATAAACTAAAATTCGAGGTTTTACCGGTCAGTTGTCCCATGATACTATAACTGGACTCACCAGGATTATTACGTGTTCGATCTCATATACTATGGCGTAGCGCTCGCATATTTTGAGACGAGTCAGCCCCCAAATTCGTATATAACATTTTCTTTTATACAGTAGTGGGCGCACGGCCGCGTCGGGATGTGACACTGTCGTGCTGCTCGTAGGAAGTACAGTGCTAAGAAGTTGACTTGCGCATGGCCATGTTGCTAATCGACCCGACCATGTCAATCAATCTCCAAAATCTCCAGGTGGCTCCAGGTAGCTCCAGGCGCTCGGCCTTGTAGCACAGCCATGTCTACAGGCTGTCATAGTTGTTGAGTATTGGACTTCTCCCTACTTGGTGTTAATGATGAGCAAACATAAATACTTGTGACTAATCCCCTATTTTGCAGTTAATCCATTGCCTAAGCTTACTATGAAGATCAACTAGCAATGGATGACTCACAAACGTAATTGAAGGCAAATGATATGAATTGGATGATCGTAGATTGATGATTGAAGCTTCGAAAAAAGACTTCAAGCTCATACGATGGAAAGAAGAGATTATTCGTCAATGTAATTTTTCTTTTATCTCTTCTAGTATGTAGCTTAGAAGTAGAACTATGATGGAGCACTCACACACATCTACTTTCGGTCATAGGACATCTCTAGACCTTTGTCCTTTGATCTCAATTCAATTCTCTTTTGTCTGAGCTAGGATTGTTCATAACAGCCGACTGCTTAACAGTTTACAGTCGCTTGTCTCAAAAACAGTCGACTGTGTTTTGTTCGACAGTCGCCTGTTATGCATAGACTATTACAATGCAGTTTTTGGGTCCTCTCTGATTATCTCGCACATGCTACTGTTGAACGTTTATCAGGTGCATGTCTTAGCGACAGTCGACTATGAATGGTTCATCAGTCACCTGTCTCTCCTTGTCCAAACTCTATTTGATCCGATTTCTATGGCCAGTCGACTTATGCTGTATATACAGTTGACTGTCTATTAGATCAGTCGACTGTATATGCTGCAACAGTCACCTGTCTGTAAATCTATTCTTTGACTCAGCTCTCTAGAAATTTCTCCTGTCTGTGACAGTCGTCTGTTTAAGGATATACAGTCGCCTCTTCTGATTGACAGTCGACTGTGTTCCTTGCATCAGTCGTATGTCCTGTATCTAGTGAGATTTCCAGTATTTTATCTAACTTACTCTTCTCTCGGCCAGTCGCCGGTCTAAGAATGTACAGTCGCCTGTTGGTTTTACAGATGACTGTCTTGGCTTCATCAGTCGACTGTCCATGTGGTAAGTTACCGTTATGAATTCTCACCTACCCTTGCTGACTGTGCAACAGTCGACTGTGGTTTGTTCAACAGTCAACTGTCGCAAGTTCAGATTATATCCGTTGAGATTTTTCTCACGGATTTCGATTGGTTTTTTGCCTAAACTGTTTTGTGGATTTGAGAAAGCTATAAATAGAGCTTCTACTGTTTCATTGGAAGGTTACTCATTCATTGCAAAATCCTTCAAGCTTTCATTTCCAAAGATCAAAGCTTTCAAATCCAAAGCCCTAAGTATTTCCAAATCTTGTTCTCTTGCTCTCCAACCTAGAACCAAAGATTGATCTTCTAGGCATTTGATGCAGTCAAGAGAAAGGGCTTTTCTCCTCTCTTCCAAGAGAGTTCTTCAACACACATCACACTTCTCCTTCAATTTCTACTTCAAGGCATAGGTGATTGTAAGTGTTGCTTTCAGATTTCATAACTTCTTTATTTGAATTGTGCTCTCGGTTGTGAGAGTGGTTTTTGCTTGCTCCCTGGTTATGGGAGTCAAGGACATCGATTGTATTCGATTGCACTTGTAGGGTTGCTACAAGTGGGTTTTAAGGAAACCTCAAGTTAGGGTTCTAACTTGAGTATCCGGTAGTATCCAGGTGGTAGGGACGTAGGATTACCGGGAACAAGTCGGGAGTTAACTTGGGTAATCCGAACCCTTGAAACATAACTGTGTTTGCGTGTGTTTCTCTTTGGGTTGTTTTTCTATTCCGCACTATTTGTTGGATTGCATTTTATTTGGCGTAAATTCCTTTTAAATTTGCATAAACACTATTCAACCCCCCTTCTAGTGTTTTCCCCATAGACAGGGTCCTTACAATTGGTATCAGAGCACAAGGTTTTATCTATGGCATCCAACAACAACAACGTTCCTCTGCTCCCTACGTACAATAATCACGACCGTGATGGAGCGTCCACACTTTTCGAAGGTCAATCTACGGTACGTCCTCCTCGTTTCAATGGTACTAACTTTGGTTATTGGAAGTGTAGGATGGAGTCGTTCCTTAGGAGTGCTTCTCTTTAGAGAACTCTCCACAAGGAGTACGTCGAGCCCTCCGAAGATGATTTCGAGAAATGGACGACTTTCTAGAAGTCCGCCGAAGTCAACAACACTAAAGAAATGAACGCTCTTCATTGTGCGTTGGACCCGAATGAGTTCAACAAGATATGCACATGTAAGAGTGCATATCAAATTTGGAACCATCTCATTGTTACCCACGAAGGAACGAATAAGGTAAAGCTTTCAAAGTTATATGTTGCCGTGCAAAACTTCGACTTGTTTCACATGTAGGAAAATGAGAGAATTGTGTCGATGTACGGACGCTTTACCGACATCACAAACGAATTGGAAGCCCTTGGCCAAATCTACACCGAACCTGAAAAGGTAAGGAAAATTATCATGGGGATGACCTCCAAATGGGAAAGACGAGCAATCGCCATTGAGGAGGTCAATGACTTAAAGAACTACACTGTGGTGAATCTCATCGGGACTCTTATGTCTTACGAAGTAAGACAGGATAACCGATTGAAGATTCGAGCCATGATGAATCCCTCGGAGGCCAAGAAGAAAGCTTTGGCGTTCAACGCCAATTCGTCATCCTCCGAAAGTGATGAATCCGAGAACGAGATGGATTTGGGTGAAATGGCCCAAATGGCGAAGAAGTTCCAACACTTCTTCCGCAAAGGTAAATTTCCCTCCAACAAACGTTTTGAGTCTACTAATATTACTTCCTCTCTTTGTTATAAGTGTAATAAACCAGGGCACATCAAAAGGGATTGCCCAATGCTAAACAACAAAGAAAAGTGGAAGGCACCAAAGTACCACAAGTCCAACAAGAAAAAGAAAGACAATAAAAAAGGACACGTCGGTACCTTTGATGACTCAAGTGATGACTTATCAAGCAATTCCGATGATGAGAAGGGTGAGAGCGCCCACATGTGCTTCATGGCACTTGAAGACCCACTCTCGGATGAGAGTGATTCCGATACGGATAACACCGAGGTAACAATGGATGAACTTCGCATAGCTAATGAAGAACTATTTGCTAAATACCAATCTTTAATGCTTAGATACTCTAGCTTAAAGAAATCAAAAGTTAGCAAGTCATCCATTCCATGGATTATCAACAATGACACCATTGTTGATACTTTAACCCTTGAGAAAGCAAACTTAGCTTCTCAAAATGTCACATTGAGAAATGAGGTGAATTCCCTCAAATCTCAACTAGATCAAACACATCCCATGGATAATAGTGATCTAGTTACACGCCACACACAATTGGGATTAGAGAATGATTCTCTTAAAACCCAAGTGCACGAGCTCAAAGCACGGGTGTCCACCTTGGATACCAACATTTCTTCTTTAAAGGAGAAATATGAGCTCATGTCCTCCTGTATTGTGAGATTCAATAAGGGACAAGGACAATTGGATGATTTGCTTGCAAATCAATTTCTGGCCACACATCGTGTTGGCCTCGGATTTGTAAAAGCTAATGCATCTAATGATCGCACCTCCTATAGTGGTGTCACTATAGATTTTGTGAGGCCTTCCTCCGGTGCATCCACAAGTGGTGTCAAAGACACTATAGGTAGCAATTCTACCAAAAATGTCACCACATCACTTTCTCTTCCTTTTGGCAAGAAACCCACTAATGGTGGAAACCAAAAGCAAGGTCATGCTTATATGTACACTAATACTCATCCACGTAGGAAACATCCTACTTCACAAATGGATAATCATGACACATTTTATGCTCCGCACCCACGGATACGTACACAACCACACATGAGAAATACTCATGTATGTGCTCCCACACACCCATATGCTCATACGCATCATTCTTTCATGTATGCTAATTCTCCACATGTCATGCATGATCAATATGCTTCATATAATATGCATGTTCCCAAGAATACATATCATTCTAGAATGTACAATGCATATCCTCCACCACATCTTTATGCTAGAAATCATGTTCCTAAGAAGCATGCACCACATAGAAATCCAACACATATGCATGCAACTAGGAATATGACTCCCAAGTTGTACACTATTTGGGGTCCTAAGAACACTAGTCTAAATGTTAGAAATGCTTATGTTGATGCCTACTTTCATGATGTAATTAGAAATAGTAACTATGTTGGGAAGCGGAAGTCCACTTGGACTTGGCTTCCAAAGGGCTAATCCCCTTGGACCCAACAAACATTGGGTACCATAAGCTTATGGTATATTATATAGGTACCCAAGAGAAAGAAGAAGAGCAATAAATGCCTTATTAGCTCTAAAGGGAAAGGATGGATTCTTTATAGCGGTTGCTCCAAACACATGACGGGAGATCCCTCATTGCTCTCCGAAGTGATTAGCATCAAAGATGGTGCAACGGTCACTTTTGGAGGTAATCAAAAGGGAACCATCATTGGAGTAGGTATCGTTGGTAATCCTTCCAAACCCCTAATTACTAATGTTTATCTTGTTAATGGTTTATGTCACAACCTCATTTCCATAAATCAACTGTGTGACAAAGGTTACAAGGTTAACTTCGGAGAAGGATTGTGTACTATTGTTGATTGTGATTCAAATGTTTTATTTTCCGGTATTAGGCGTAAAAATATTTATTATTTAAGCTTGCCTAAAACCGTAGAACATTGCTTAGTTGCTAACACAAGTGAACAACTATTATGGCATCGCCGTTTTGGTCATGTTCACTTCAAGCACTTATATAAGTTAGCTAAGCATGATCTAGTCAAAGGTTTTCCTAAGATTGTTTTTAATAAGAAAAACTTTTGTGATTCATGTCAAAGAGGTAAACTAAGTAAATCTTCATTTAAGCTTAAAGAAGGGATTACTTCTAAGAGGCCCATAGAACTTCTATATCTAGACTTATTTGGGCCAACTAGAACCGCTTCTTTAGGTAATGCTCATTATGGACTAGTTGTCGGTGACGACTTTTCTAGATTTACTTGGGTTTCATTTTTAACTAATAAGAATGAAGCTCATGAAGAGTTTACCAAATTTGCAGAGAAGATTTAGAATCTTTTAGGATCCACCATTATCACTATTCGTAGTGATCATGGAGGAGAATTTGAGAATGAGTCTTTTACTAAGTTTTGTGATGACTCCGGGATAACTCATAACTTTTCCTTTCCTCGTGCACCACCACAAAATGGTGTTATAGAAAGAAAGAATAGGACTCTCATTGAGTGTGCTCGCACTATGCTCCATGATAGTCATTTAGGACTACAATTTTGGGCAGAAGCGGTGCACACGGCTTGTTATGTGCTCAATAGAATCCTAGTGAGACCCCGAACAAACAAAACTTGTTTTGAGTTGTTTTACGATAAAAAGCCTCAAGTGAAATATTTTCGTGTCTTTGGTTCAAAATGTTTTATAAAGAACACCTTTGGTAATTTAGACAAATTTGAGCCAAGATCCGATGAAGGAATTTTTGTTGGATATTCCACACGTAGCAAAGCCTACCGGATATACAACAAAACTTCTTCAACGATTGAGGAATCACTTCACGTATCTTTTTATGAAGATTTTGACTTTCCTCATGTTGATGATGATAATGTAGATATTCTTTGTGATTCTCTTAATAATGTTAAGATAAATAATAATATTGTTGAGACTAACACTTCTAAC
The DNA here is from genome assembly GCA_030789695.1 of Scilla litardierei. NCBI lineage: Eukaryota > Viridiplantae > Streptophyta > Magnoliopsida > Asparagales > Asparagaceae > Scilla > Scilla litardierei. The sequence goes on along the minus strand of CM061142.1, from coordinate 438,593,105 downwards.
GAAGTTGTTGAAGTTGTTCCTATTGATCCAGGTTTACCCAAAGCTTATCCAACCGTTCGCAACCATCCCCATAACCAAATTATTGGAGATATTGGTGTGGGTGTTCGAACGAGATTAAGAATTGAAGAATTCTCCCATTGCGCATTCGTCTCTACCATTGAGCCAAAGAACATTCAAGAAGCTTGTGAGGATAGCTCTTGGATAGTGGTAATGGAGGAAGAACTAGCGCAATTCGAGAAAAATAAATTTTGGGAACTTGTACCTCTTCCAAGTGGTCACCAAGCTATTGGGATCAAATGGATCTTCAAGAACAAGACGGATGAAAACGAGGTAATCACACGGAACAAAGCAAGGTTAGTAGCTCAAGGCTACCGGTAAGAGGAAGGTATTGATTTCAAAGAATCCTTTGCCCTCGTAGCTAGATTAGAAGCTATTAGGTTGCTTTTATCTTTTGCATCCCATAAGAATTATAAATTATTTCAAATGGATGTTAAAAGTGCATTTTTAAATGGATTTGTAAATGAAGAAGTATATGTTTCTCAACCTCCCGGTTTTATTCATGAGAAATTTCCATACCATGTTTTCAAACTTAAGAAAGCGTTGTATGGATTGAGACAAGCTCCTAGAGCTTGGTATGATCTCCTTAAGACCTTTCTTTTGAATTTAGGTTTTAAAATGGGAGAAGTTGATTCTACACTCTTCATTAAAGATTATGAAAATGACATTCTTTTGATTCAAGTTTATGTAGATGATATTATTTTCGGTTCTACTAACTTTAATCTTTGTCGAGAATTTTCCAAGTCTATGAAGGATGAGTTTGAGATGAGCCACATGGGAGAGCTCACCTACTTCCTTGGATTGCAAATTCGACAAATGGAGAATGGCACTTTCATACATCAAACAAAGTACACCGGGGAGCTTATTAAGCGATTCGGGATGGAATCGTCTTCAAGCAAAAGGACTCACATGAGTACTACTACTCATCTACACAAGGATGAAAGCAGAAAAGATGTAGACGTTTGTCTATATCAAGGTATGATCGGTAGCTTACTTTACTTAACCGCTAGTAGGCCCGATATCATGTTTTCCGTATGTATATGTGCTAGATATCAAGCATGACCTAAGGAGTCACACTTGATTGCGGTTAAACGAATATTTCGTTATCTCAATCAATCCCTAGATTATGGGTTACTTTACCCTAAGTCTAGCATGTATGAGTTAATCTCATATAGTGATGCCGACTTTGCCGGATGCAAGTCCGACAGGAAAAGTACTAGTGGCACATGCCATTTCTTAGGAAATTCCTTAGTTTCTTGGTTCTCTAAGAAACATAATTCGGTGTCATTGTCCACGACTGAAGCAGAATATATTGCCGCGGGTCTTGCATGTGCACAAGTTCTTTGGATGAGACACACTCTTAGTGACTATGGTGTCAATTGTGATACTTGCCCTATCATGGTTGATAATCAAAGTGCTATTTGTCTTTCCAAGAATCCGGTACACCACTCCCGTATCAAACACATAGACGTGAGACACCATTTTATAAATGATCATGTAGCTAAGAAGGACATCATCTTAGAGTACATTGAAACCCAAAAACAAATTGCCGATATCTTCACTAAACCTCTTAAAGAAGATTCATTTGTGAGGTTGCGTGGAGAATTGGGAATTATGGGTGAATCTGAAATCTAGAAGCTCAATTTTCATGCTATAACTCCTTATTGAGCTCATATTCTTAATTGTCTTTCTTCATGTGCTTTATTGTTTTATGAGATTAAGAAAGGCAATTGTGACTTATTTGATTTCATGAGTTTTCAAAGTTGATTGGAATAATTTGTGTTTCAATGGGTTTATTGGTTTCGTAATGATTTTAAGATGTATTTGTGATTAGAGTATATGTCCTAAGGTGAGTGTTCTTGTTCTCTGGAATTCTATCTCACTGTGCATTTTTTTGACCAGGACAGACGACTGTTTTTCTTTTGACAGTCGACTGCCCTACTCTATATCCTCCATATGAAAATTGATATCTTTCGCACAGCCGACTGATGACTATTTTACAGTCGACTGTTAGTTTAACAGGCGACTGCAATTTAGTTATCAGGCGACTGTACTCTCTGTCGAATTTTTACAGTGTTCTCTGTTATTCTTGTGATCTATATTAATTCTCGGCCAGCCGACTGTTGTGTATATGTCAGTCGACTATCCAGTGGACAGGCGACTGCATTATACTTACCAGTCGACTGTCCATCTCTCTGAGATTTAATTTTATCGCTTCATACAGTCGACTGACTTTTGTTCTCGAGTCGACTGTCTCCTGCTGTGTCGGTTCATGTGATTTGATCTGAGCCGTCGATTCCTTGATCCAACGGCTCAGATTGATTTCCCCTATTTTATATTCAGTCGACGCGATCACTCCCCACGTCGATTTTCTCTCTCCTCCGCTTCGATCGTTCAACTTCCCGCTCATTTTTCTCTGCAAAACGATCGATTTCATTTCTTCAACCGTCAATCTCCTCCTAATCGTCGATGTCGATCGTGATCTACCGTCGTCTTTGATCTTCCACTCCACGATCGTCTGTATTCCCTCAGTTGGTTTGCTTTCTCTCTCTTGATCTTTGTAGTTTCCTTTTTTTGCTTTAGTTCTTCTTCTCTTGTTTCCATGGCTCCTAAACCTAAGGGAAAAGAGAAGATCGTTGCTTCTAAATAACCTAGGGCTCCTAAGAAACTCATTGCCAAGAGAAAGAAACCCTATAAAGCTCGAACCAAGCATGCCCAATCACCCGTGCATTCATCTTCGTTGGGTTATTCTCCTTCTTCTTCTTCGAGCGATGCTCAGCCCTTGATTCATCGTCAGCGCAAGCCTACTGGTGTTCACATCAGTGAGCCTGCTGCTGAGATCCCTCATGTGTCTCCTTCTGCATCCAGTTCGTCTGAAGAGACTCCTGCTGTACCCCCCTCTGATCCCATGGTTCCCGTTTGCCGAGACGATCTTTGTCTTGCATAGTTTCACTCTCTCCTAGGGATCAACCTACTTAGGGAGCGGTACATTGCTTTCCCCGCATTCACTGCTGAGAGACTCTCTGACATTCTGTCCGCTACTCACCTGGCCGATCTTTTTCGCTTCTCTCAGAGCTAGTCCCCCAGAGCCTACCCATTTCTGGTAAAGCTCTTCTATGCGAACCGTGTTCGCGGTGAGTATTCGACTACCGGCATCCTTGATACTGTCGTCCAGGGCACCCACATTCAGATCACTCCCTCTCTCTTAGGGACTATTCCTAGGATTCCTTCTGTCGGTTCCCTCCCCACTGATATCAGCTTTTCTGAGATTGACGATCTTGACCAGTCTGTTCTCCGAGATATGTTTCGAGAGGTTCCTTTAGCTCTTGATTCGGGTGTCAGATCATCCATGTTCTCTGCACGGGGTTGGGCTATTCACTTAGTGGTGAAGTGATCACTCCTTATTTTACACATTTTTTCCGCATGTTTGCATGCCATTTGGATCGCCCAAATCATGTTTTTCACGATATATCGACGATATTGCGATGCTTTTCACGATTTGTTGTTTTTGTCGCATTTCAGGTAATTTGGCGCGATTTGGAGTGATCCTGAGATGTGCTTACTCTAGACGGTCACCAACGACCTCCCCGAGGGGTATTTTGCTGTTGGAGAGGAGTGGAAGAAGAATGGACGTCGCAGGAGCGACGAGGAGGCCAAAACAAGCAGATTGGGCATTCTTTGTGTCCCACTCGGCCGAGTGGAGGAGCCACTCGGCCGACCAGCGAGACAGTGCTCGGCCGACCAATTCAGACACGAGTTACCTGTGCACTCGGCCGAGCACAGAAGATCCACTCGGCCGAGTGACGATACCACGTCCGCCCGAGTGGCGCCCAGAAAAAGCCCTTCCAAAACATCGAAGTTTCTGTTTTTCGGCTGCCTGAACTTCAGAAGACCCACTCGGCCGAGTGGAGAATCCCGTCCGCCCGAGTGCAGTGAAGTCATCGGCCGAGTGACGACAACTCACTCGGCCGAGCCGCCTCCGAACTGAAGACCCCTGAAAGCCCCGACTTTCTGGAAAATTGTAGGGTTTTCACTCGGCCGAGCGACTTTTGTCACTCGGCCGAGTGCGATGCGCTGCCTGTAGCGAAAACTGCGGAAAACAGGCTGTGCAGGGGTATTTTGGTCACGATTTTTGGACGATTTTTGGGGCTATTTAAGCCCTGTTTTTACCCTAGTTTGGAGAGCTCTCTCTTATATTTTTTGCAGCTTTGTAGATTACTTTTTAGCTTTATTATTGTGATTGGAGAAGAGGAAAAACTTGGATTTTTGTTGGATTAATTGAAGAACAACATTGGTTTGCATCTCTTTTCCCTAAAAATTCTATTTTTATTGTTTATATCATTGTTGTGATGAATTTCATTGTTGTGATGAATTTCATTGCTGTTTTCAACGATTATTTTTGTGATCTTGCTATGATTTGTGAGTAGTCTCCACGTCTTGGGGCGTGGGGATGAACCCTACAAGCCCTATTTCTTATTTGTGATGAATTGGTAGAAATTGAGCTAGAATTGCTATTAGGGATTAGATTGGGATCGATTTACTACGGATAGCTAGGAATTCATATCAATTGGGATTTGCAAGATATTGGATCCCAATTTGTTAGGAAACCCTAGAAATCCGAATCGGGTTGGAATCGGATTTTCGAAGTATCGGTTTGCAAGAGATTGGACCGATACTAGGATTTCCGATTGCAATTCCATGCCAATACCCGTTTGCAAGAGATTGGACGGGTAGGAACTATCCTAATTTAGATCGTGGACCGAGTTTGCAAGAGATTGGGCTCGGTGTGCAATTGGACGATGATGTTGATCCTAATGCTAGCTTTCCTAGGCTAGGGTTTGCAAGAGATTGGACCCAACCCTAGGATAGCTATAGACCGGCAACAGCGCGAGAGCGTGAGCTTGGTTCTACATTCAGTTGCAACTAGTTCATCCGAATTCTCATTCTAGCAATTTTGATACCGACGAACCACATTTATGAAATACGGTGAGTAGCGGGAATTCCCCATTCCCTAGGCGTTCTCTATTTGATTTGATATTTCGCACATTTGTCTGACGATTGTGACAGGATCGCCCAAGGCAATTTTCTCTATTCTTAAATAGCCAGGTTGATTGGGAACAAGCACGGTCATTCGTCCTCCATGTGTTCGATACCCGCTCGCTGCTACACCGTGCACTTGCGGTAAAACTACAACCGTTCTTTGGGTGTATATCCGGAGCGATCAAGTTTTTGGCACCGTTGCCGGGGAGGCGATTGCGTTTGATTCTTTCTCACCCTAGCTATTCTTTTTCTTTTTATTACTATTATCATTATTTTTCTTATTTCTTACCTAACCCTTCCACAGTGCTAACCATTTCTTTGAAACTCTGTTTCCCCTGTGCATGTACACGAGATCTACGGCGGACCCTGAAGCTTTATTATTTGATCCCGAGATCGAACGTACCGCGCGGAGACTTAGAGCGAAAAAGAGACAAAATCCGGAAGGGAGGTATATGACCAACCAGGAAACTCTTGAAGAATTGGCGGCAAGGATGGCGAGGATAATTTCTATTCGCGATAGGCTTCGGCCTAAGACCTCTTCTACTACCTCGTCCATTGCCGTGCCGCAGTTGGCGGCTGACAAGAACTTCGAGCTAAAGACTGGATTGGTGGTTTTGATACAACAAGACCCATTTCATGGGAACGCCCATGAGAACCCCCACTACCACATCCAATTATTCTTGTCAAAGTGCGCCACATTCCAGATGCCGGGGGTCTCCATCGATGCTATCAGACTGCGTCTCTTCCCCTTCACGCTTAAGGACAAGGCACTCTATTGGTTGAGGACGCAGGCTGACGGAGTCTTCACCACTTGGGACGAGTTGGCGGGTGCATTTATTGACAAATTCTATCCGCCATCCAAGACGGTGAAGATCCGGAGCGCTCTCATGTCCTTCAAGCAAGGACCACAGGAGACGCTCTATGAAGCTTGGGAGCGTTTCAAGGATTTGCAGCATCAATGCACGCACCACAGTATAGAAGATTGGGAGCTAGTTCATAGCTTCTACAACGGTCTCCAACCGGGGACCAAACAAATTATTGATGCCGCGGTGAATGGTGCAATCTTGTCAAAGACTCCCGAAGAAGCTACGGCCCTAATTGAGGAGATGGCCTCAAATAACCAACAATGGGGCGATGAGCGAGGACACTCCACGTCCTCCTTAAAGCCAACTAGCATCTACGAGGCGAAGGCCGTAGCGGAGCTCACGAGCAAATTTGATTCTCTCCACAAGGTGGTGGAGAGATTGGAGAAGTTCATCACGGAGCCCCAAGGAAGCCCTTCCACCTCCGCTCCAACCAACCAAATGTGTGATTGGCAATACCAATCTCAAGCCATGTACTCGGGAGGAGAGCAAGGAGAAGGATCCTTGGAGCAAGTACAATATGTTACGGGGAACCAAGGGTATTGGTCCAATCCGGCCGCAAGAAATCATCCCGGATTCTCCTATGCCAACAATGAAGGAGCTTTGAACCCGCCACAACAACTACCTCAACAAGCTTGACCACCACCACCCCAACAACAAAACTATCCACCGAGGGGGCCTACTCAACAAAACTTTCAACCGAAGCAACAAGTTCCACCTTATAAGCCGCCCGGTTACAACCAAGGGTGGAGGAATCAAAATCAAAACCCTCCGCAAGCTCCACAACGGTCCGATTTCGAAACTAGAGTGGAGGCATTCATGGTCGAGCAAAATAAGGTGAATGCTACTTTGAAGGCGGGGCAAGACTCTCTTAATACCGTAGTGGCTCAAATATCGGAGCAATTAGCGTTGCTCAATCGGAACACTCAACGATTGCCGGCGCAACCGGAGCAAAACCCACGGGGCAACACCGGTCACATCAACGCCGTAGTTGCCGTTACTACTAGAGGCGGGAAGGACACCACCCCCGCTATGATTCCTACCGAGGAGGCCGTGGAGGAAAGCTTGGAGCCGATTGAGCCAATAGTTGAGGTTGAAAAGGAGAAGGAGCCACAAGACAAGGAGAAATCTAGGGCGGAGCAATTAATTGAGGAAAGGCGCTTCATGCCACCGGTCCCATTCCCCCAAAGGCTCTCTAGAGCGAAAATGGAGAAAAGGCTAGCGAAATTTCTCGAGTACCTAAGAGGAGTTAGCCTTAACATCCCCTTCCTTGACGCCATCGTCGAGATCCCCACGTATGCTAAATTTTTGAAGGACTTGATTTCAGGGAGGAAAAGGAAGGAGAAGATCATGCTAGCCGAGGAGGGCTCTTGGTTCACCAAGAGAGAGAAGGAGCCGGCAAAATTCAAAGATCCGGGGAGTTTTCGGATTCCTTGAAACTTGGGCGGCGTTCCTCTTCAAAAGGCGTTGGTTGATCTTGGGGCTAGTGTGAGCCTCATGCCCCTCTCCATGTTCTTAAAGCTAAACACCGGGACAAAGTTGAAACCCACCGACATGCGCATTCAATTAGCCGATGGACGGATAACAAGGCCGGTGGGGATCGCCGAAGACATACCGCTACAAGTCCCGGGTGGAATATGCTTGCCATGTGACTTTGTGATCATGGACATTAAGGAGGAGGGAGACACCTCATTGATACTTGGACGCCCGTTCCTCGCCACCGCCGGAGTCATCGTCAACGTGCGCGAAGGTACCTTAACCTTAAACGTCGGAAACATCGAGGTGGAGCTCCACATCCCTAAGGCTATGAAGCATATGCCTTATCACGAGGAACTTGACTACATGGACCTCCTTGATGAGGTGATTGAAGAGGCGATTCCTCACTCAATTGGCGCTCTTTTTGATGAAGAATTTGAAGAAGGCCCGGATTTAGGCCATGAAGAGAATAAAGATGATTCCCCCGACTTCTCCGCTGAAGAAGATGAAGGCGACGCTGATGTCGCAAGGATTCGAGAGCTCTGCAAGCTCTCGAAATTAAAGTCTCCAAAGAAAGCTCCGCCGGCACGGAGATCGGCATCACCGGCAAAGCCGTTGACCGGAGCAAATGCTAGCTTAGGGGAGCCTCCCCCCAACACTATTCGAGATAGGAGACCACCGAGGGAGAACGCGCCACCGCCACATCCAAATCCAAGCGCGCTCCCCGGAAAGTTTGATGGGTGCATCTCATATGCACCAAACATCCCGCATTGATTGAAAATTATAGGGGGTCGAGCTCACGACCTTAAACGAGCGCTTGTCGGGAGGCAACCCGACGGTTTTTGCTTTATTTTTACTTTTTCTTTATTTTCGTTTTAGAAATTTTTTGGTGTTTTGAGTCGTTCGCCCAAAAATTTTGTGATAACGGGTCCTATTTTTCTTGACAGGAGAGGAGATAGGTAGATCCATCATGAGGAGGATGAACGAGTCGACGAGGAGCGCCCCAAGAAGGCGCTCGACGCTTAGAAGGAAGATGAAATCGATTGGAGGAAGAAAGACGGAGTTTAGAGCCAAAACGAAGACAAACAGCAGAACACAAGGCTCACTCGGCCGAGTATACTAGTCACTCGGCCGAGTACACAAGTTCGTCCGGCCGAGCCACTCACGAACGAGGGAAGTCTGCTGTACCCAACTCTATGTTTATTTTCTTGATTTCGATATAACTGCTACTCGGCCGAGTATATATGTTCACTCGGCCGAGTGAAACGGATACCCTCCTAGGGCGAGTCATGCCGAGTAGCTTGAGTCACTCGGCCGAATGGACTTACTCCACTCGGCCGAGGCTGGCAAAGCCACTCGGTCGAAGCGATAGCGGGGAGGAAATTTTCATTGGCCTCGCTCGGCCGAGTGACCACGTCACTCGGTCGAGTCGTAACCTTTTTATATAAAGGGCCGAGGGGGGGCGCGGATTTCGAAACGCAAAAACCCCAAACCCCCCGACGCTCCAGCTCCCCTCGCCCGAACCCCCCTCGCTCTCTCCCTCACTCGCCCGACCAGCGCCGCCCCGCCGCCGCTCGGCCCGCCACCGCCGGCCGAGCACCTGCCGACGCCTCGCCCGAGTCGCCGCCGGCGGCCGACCGTCCGATCACCTCCGGTACCCCTGTTTTCGCCGTTTTCTCCTCTTTTCGTGTATTTCTTGAGGATCCATGTGCTAAACGCCCCCCTAACCCAAATCAATTTCTATATCTATCCATTATACCCATATTGCTCCATACATTTTGATTATTACTCGCTGATATCGCTTTTTCATGCGCAGGTTGCTTTTTGGAGCTTAGGGGAGCTCAGGGGAGCTTCTACGGGCTGTTTTGGACTTTGTGGAGGCGCGGACTTCGCACGCTTCCACTGCTTAGCACTCGCGGTGTGTTTGGGTATACTCTTTCCATTCTTTTTGCACGCGCCACACTTTTCACGTTTTTCGGCGCGCGCTCGGGGCCGATATGCCGCCCCGGACACGGCCGCGGTCGAAGAGAGCTTCCGCCAAGCGGAAGCGGTCGGATGATGCCGGCCCCTCCCACGAGTTGGAGGACTCTCCTCCACCGTCCCCCACACACCCCGCACACCCAGCACAGCCTGCAGGCCCCGCACACCCCGCACAGCCTGCAGTGCACCCACAGCCCGCACAGCCTCTCCCCGCCGACCCACAGTCACCACCACCGGCTCCACTGGTCAGGCCGCTCGGGATTACGTTCCGAGACGACGCACACCGCGCCGTCTTCGAGCGTATCTCCCAGCGCTCGATCGTACCCTCCAGGTTTGCACACCTCGCTGACCTAGGACGCCTGGGGGTACTAGAGGAGATGCTCACGTTGTACGACAACGTGGGCTGGCGAGATTTTCTGCAGGTGTCGGCGGATAATTTTACCCGCCCGACACTTGAGGTTTTGAGTTCGATCGCCCGGACCGATGAGGGATGCTCATTCCGGTTCATGGATCGAGAGTGCCAGGTCACTCTCGATATGATGAGAGCATTCTTCTCGTGGCCCGCCGTCCCCGGAGCCGATCGCGGTTACGGCCCCACCCATATCCCCCCACCTTCCTTCGACCCCGGTGCCTTCTGGGCCCGGATTACAGGCCACCACGCCGCCTTTGACCCTAGTAGGGCCAAGGCCTCGGCCATTGTCCACCCCTGCCTACGCATTGCCCAGCGCCTAATGGCGACCACCTTTTTGGCCAGATATGAGCCGGGCACGATGTCTACGCCAGAGCTCTACATGCTCTATGCGATGACACGTCCCAGAGCTCTATCTAGGGATGGACACGAGCTTGTCCCCGCCGTCGTGATCGACATTACGGCTTGGTTTTTAGACCGCATCATTGTATCGGTGGGCGCTCGCTCACCGATCTGCTGCGGCGGTCTGATCACCCTGCTTACCATGATGACCGACGAGGACCTACCTGACGACTTGCGACGCGTCCCGGGCCCCACTTCTCTGTCGATAAACGTTATGGCCCGGATGAAGATGCTTCGTCCGTATGGTGAGCGTCACTGGGTCTGGTTGCACGGCCCTTACGGTGCCGACTTCATGATTCTCCCGAGCCCTGCTCGGACTCAGATTGCACCAGCCCACGTCGACTGGCTCCCGGCGATGGATGTTCTCATCCCCGCCGCCTACGTGCTCGAGGCCGAGCAGGCCGAGCAGGCCGAGCAGGCCCACGCTGCCCACGCTGCCCAGGCTGCCCCCGCAGACCCTGCTGCACACCCTGCCGAGCCTGCCGCCGACCCTGTTGACCCAGTGGCCCCTCAGCCCATACCAGATGTTTCCGCTGCTCCTGACACCGCTGTCGGTGTCGAGAGTACTTTTGCTGAGCCCACTTCCACCACTGTCACCACTTCCGAGGCTGTCCCCACCACTCCCACTGCCACCTCTGGCCCTCTGTCCGTGGAGCCTCTTTGCTCCGCACTCCCCGAGCGCCCGCCGACCTTTGTCGAGAGTGGAGAGCCCTCGTTTGCCGCGGTCGTGGAGACCATGGCTAGCATGATCTCCGCTGGGGTTGCGCCTTTTGGTCCATACAGTTCCGCCCTAACGGTAGTTACCTCTGTCTCCACCCCCACTGTATTTTCCGAGAGTGTCGTGGCGTCTGTCCACACTTCTGTGCCACTGACCTCTCTGGCCGCCTCGTTGCCACCTGTGCACACTTCTTTCGTTGCCGCTGCCTCCACTTCCCACCAGCCGGTGCCCCGGCCTCACACTGAGGCCAGGCCCACATTTGCAGGCGCGGCACCTTTTGTCCCCTTCCCTGCTGAGCCCGTTACATACTCCACTCGCGTACGCCAGCCTCGCCCTGCACAGCCTAGACCGGTGCGCCCCTCTGCACCACCCCCGCCCGACACTGTACTGCAGAGCATACGTGCTCTTGAGTTGGCGGTGAGTGGTCTTAGAGGTGACCTTAGGACCCTGTCCTCCACCGTCTCTGCGATGGCTGGACGCTTCGAGCTGATCCCCCAGATCCACTACTGCCTTACACAGGTCTTGGAGCGTCTCCCACGCGTACCCCCACCCACCCAGCAGGTTCCCACACACACTTCCACACGCACTAGACCTGCTTCCACTTCCACGACCACCCCAGCTCAGCAGCCTACACCACCACCACCACCACCCCCGCCTCAGGACGGAGACGGTGCAGCACCACCTTCTTAGGCACCCTTGATGCCTTGATCCATTCCTGCCGTTGTGCTGCCCGTTTCTGCTGGGTCCTGTTGCACTTTTTGTCCACCCCCCCTCCCCTCACTTATTATGGTATCCTCTTTTTGATCATATCTTTTTATATCTATTTTGGGAGAGAGGGAGATGTTTTTGGTGACACTTTTATCTATGTATCGCTCCTATCTGTGCATGCATCATGTCCGCATCATATTTTCATTTCTTTATTTTACCTTTTTCTTTTCATTTTTCCATGCATGCATTCTCACTTGCCCCTCACATTACTTGTCTCTCGGTGTGCCACACTATGCACATTGAGGACATTGTGCCATTTAGCTTGGGGGAGTGAGTTCTCACGTTCTTTTTCGATTTGCCACCTTTATTTTTAGTTTTTTCACACCATTTTTTCGCTTTTGCACTTATTTTTCATCACTTTTCTTTTATTTTGCCATGCATCACGTTTTTTCTTATTTTCATGTGTGCCGCATTGCATAGTTTCTATTTTCCCTTTATCTTTATTTCTTTTTCATCTCATGCTAGAGATGACTTTTCTGTGATGATGATGACGTTGGATTTAGCTTATTCTATATGCATGCTATATTTGTCATGTCTTAGGTTTTATTTCAGATATCAGATGATATGACTTGCTTTGCATTTAGAATAGTAACCCACACCTTTTTCCGCATGAAAATGGATGAAATTTTATTATTAGCTGAGTCTGAATATTCATATGTATGCTATCACAGAAAACACACCAAGATTCACGCATTGAATGCTTATATCTGGAGTACTGACTTTCTTTTCCTATATCACTTCTATATACATGAATTGTACACTTCACTTCAGGATGATTGAATGATACTAGCTATGATAAATCTGGATTAGTTAGCTTTTTTGTGATCGAAACTGAGTAGATTAGATTACCCTGCTGAAGTTGTCGTGCATGTCTTATAGAGTGAACCGAGAGTTATATTTATTTCTTTCTCCACAAATCTTGAACATCATTTCTCTACTTTCAAAATCATTGGTGAATCTCCCCTTAGTGATTCTATTTTATGGCATTTTCCCCCGCTACTAATTTCTAGCTCCAAATCTCTTATTCTATAAAAAAAGAGAGAAAAACATTCTTGTACATCATTATCTCTCTCTGAGTTGGGATCGTTGTGTATATATTGCTTATTACAAAAAGAAAAAAAAACAAAGAAAAAAAAGAGAAAAAAAAATCCTCAATAAAAGATCCCATCTCTCTTTCTTTCTTTCTTCTTTCTTTTCGTTGCTTTTGGAGCTATATATAAAAATGGGGATGTAAATGTTTTTTTTATGCCACCACGCTTATAGATAAGCTTGGGGGAGGGGATCCATTGATGTGTGAGAGAGTGACTACTTGACATTGCACGACAACCTAGGCTAAGTAATATTCTATACTCGGTGAGATTATTTTTAGTTTTACGAAATCCAGAAATCTAAGCCTAGCGTTCATTTCATGAAATCCATACTTTTCTATTCTCTCTACTCTATAGTGTGATACTCTTATACTCCAGATAGAAAGCGTTCAATTGAAAAGTGTGTGATCTGTGATTTGTATACCGCGTTAAATGATTCAGACGACGTTAATTTTAAAATTATTCCGTTTTTCATGATTATATCGTTTTTCGTGGGTTTTCTATCTCTATTTGCATTATTATACTATGATATCAAAATAGAATCCTTTGACATGAGTTTTTCATTCGATGCATGCTATATAAGGGTAAGTGAAACCCACGTCCTGAGAAAATGATCTAGCATCCTACCTCTTCGCTTCTTTCTCTCTTCTTTATTTTCACTTCGTTTTCATTCTTCTTCGTTTTTTTTTTCATTTTTCCGTTTTTCGCCGTTTTCGTTTTCAGAATCCACCGGGTTCGCCTTTTACTTATCTTCCTCGAGGACGAGTAAGAGGCAAGCTTGGGGGATTTTGATCACTCCTTATTTTACACCTTTTTTTCGCATGTTTGCATGCCATTTGGATCGCCCAAATCATGTTTTTCACGATATATCGACGATATTGCGATGCTTTTCACGATTTGTTGTTTTTGTCGCATTTCAGGTAATTTGGCGTGATTTGGAGTGATCCCGAGATGCGCTTACTCTAGACGGTCACCAACGACCTCCCCGAGGGGTATTTTGCTGTTGGAGAGGAGCGGAAGAAGAATGGACGTCGCAGGAGCGACGAGGAGGCCAAAACAAGCAGATTGGGCATTCTTTGTGTCCCACTCGGCCAAGTGGAGGAGCCACTCGGCCGACCAGCGAGACACTGCTCGGCCGACCAATTCAGACACGAGTTACCTGTGCACTCGACCGAGCACAGAAGATCCACTCAGCCGAGTGACGATACCACGTCCGCCCGAGTGGCGCCCAGACGAAGCCCTTCCAAAACATCGAAGTTTCTGTTTTTCGGCTGCCTGAACTTCAGAAGACCCACTCGGCCGAGTGGAGAATCCCGTCCGCCCGAGTGCAGTGAAGTCATCGGCCGAGTGACGACAACTCACTCGGCCGAGCCGCCTCCGAACTGAAGACCCCTGAAAGCCCCGACTTTCTGGAAAATTGTAGGGTTTTCACTCGGCCGAGCGACTTTTGTCACTCGGCCGAGTGCGATGCGCTGCCTGTAGCGAAAACTGCGGAAAACAGGCTGTGCAGGGGTATTTTGGTCACGATTTTTGGACGATTTTTGGGGCTATTTAAGCCCTGTTTTTACCCTAGTTTGGAGAGCTCTCTCTTAGATTTTTTACAGCTTTGTAGATTACTTTTTAGCTTTATTATTGTGATTGGAGAAGAGGAAAAACTTGGATTTTTGTTGGATTAATTGAAGAACAACATTGGTTTGCATCTCTTTTCCCTAAAAATTCTATTTTTATTGTTTATATCATTGTTGTGATGAATTTCATTGCTGTTTTCAACGATTATTTTTGTGATCTTGCTATGATTTGTGAGTAGTCTCCACGTCTTGGGGCGTGGGGATGAACCCTACAAGCCCTATTTCTTATTTGTGATGAATTGGTAGAAATTGAGCTAGAATTGCTATTAGGGATTAGATTGGGATCGATTTACTACGGATAGCTAGGAATTCATATCAATTGGGATTTGCAAGAGATTGGATCCCAATTTGTTAGGAAACCCTAGAAATCCGAATCGGGTTGGAATCGGATTTTCGAAGTATCGGTTTGCAAGAGATTGGACCGATACTAGGATTTCCGATTGCAATTCCATGCCAATACCCGTTTGCAAGAGATTGGACGGGTAGGAACTATCCTAATTTAGATCGTGGACCGAGTTTGCAAGAGATTGGGCTCGGTGTGCAATTGGACGATGATGTTGATCCTAATGCTAGCTTTCCTAGGCTAGGGTTTGCAAGAGATTGGACCCAGCCCTAGGATAGCTATAGACCGGCAACAGCGCGAGAGCGTGAGCTTGGTTCTACATTCAGTTGCAACTAGTTCATCCGAATTCTCATTCTAGCAATTTTGATACCGACGAACCACATTTATGAAATATGGTGAGTAGCGGGAATTCCCCATTCCCTAGGCGTTCTCTATTTGATTTGATATTTCACACATTTGTCTGACGATTGTGACAGGATCACCCAAGGCAATTTTCTCTATTCTTAAATAGCCAGGTTGATTGGGAACAAGCACGGTCATTCGTCCTCCCTGTGTTCGATACCCGCTCGCTGCTACACCGTGCACTTGCGGTAAAACTACAACCGTTCTTTGGGTGTATATCCGGAGCGATCATGAAGTCCAACATTCTACCGAGATATGGATCGTCCGACCAGCCGTCTCAGGATATACTAAAGTATATGTATGCTATTTTCTCTGGCATGCCCGTGAACTGGGCCGGTGTCCTCTATGACATGATGGACAAGGTTGAGTTCACGTCATCCTCATCTCACATTCCCTTTGGTGGTATTTTGACTCGTGTTTTCCATCACTTTGGTATTGACTTGACTCATTATGAGCCCATGCCTTTTGGCCCTCTCCTCGATGCTTCTGCAAAGTTGAAGTCCTCTTCGGCTCTGCAGACTGCCTCGAAGAAGAGGAAGACTACTTCAGCTCCATCCTCATCCATTGTGCCTCCAGCTGATTTGCCTTCATCATCATCTACTCCACCGTCTCAGGATACTCTTTTGTCGATGATCTCTGGTATTTACCGGCTGCTGTCTCTCTCTCTCCTCCATCAGGGAATCCCCTTCCCTGAGGATTTGAGACAGTATCTTCCTCAGCCTCATGTGCCTCCTCAGCCTTCTGGTGTCGTTGAGCCTCCTGGTGTTGCTTCTACACAGGATGCTGCTGCTGCTGCTTCTGTTGCTCCTTCTGACCCTTCTCCAGAGGACACTCCTGCTGCTTCAGAGCCTGCTTCCTCGTCTGCAGCCCCTGAAGACGCTCACCCTTAGTTCGATGACTTTGAGTGATGTTATTTTTGCGTGATGATATATGTTTTGTCTTTGCATGATGGATGATGCTGTATGCGACACTTTTATATATGTATGATGATATACTCTTTGATGTCGTCCTGATGAAGTATTTTTTGTTGACCATGATGTATCTTTTTTTAGGGGATGGCCATGTTGATGACCATCCGTTGATGTACTCAGCTTCTTTATATCTATATATATGATGTTGCATCCCTCTCTTGTATCACACTATGCTATATTGATTAACTTCTGTGTGATGTATGATATATTGTCTCTATGTATGCTTCACTCTTCTTGATGTGCTTTTGAGACAATACACGAATTTGATATTAGTTAATTCATGCTCTTTCGTTGATGTGATGAATTTGTGAAAATTATTTTCATTTCGAATATCTAAAATGTTGATATTGGATTTCAATTCCATTACTCACATGTGTATATGATGAGATTTTTATGAGTTTTTGATTCGATGTATCTTTATACTCCTTGATTGTTGTTAGTTCGTATTTTAGCACTATTATTGTTGTTGTTATTTACTCCCACCTTTTTGGATAATGCCATAGGGGGGTAGAAATAAACATACAAGATTCATAATGGATGTGCTAAGTATGTTCTAACGCTTGAATCTAAGATTTTCATTGCCTTAGATTCAGGGGGAGTAAGATTACAATGAATAGGGATTTTATTTCCTAGATTTCTTGAATTAAATTCATTCATATCTCACTCATTTGCTTCAATTACTATGTAGATGCTCTAATATTTGTTGGCTAACTTGATTGGCATCAATGTAGGGGGAGTAAGTTTTCATTGCTCACAACTATTTATCTTTTTGTTTATGTTTGTTTGTCATCATCAAAAAAGGGGGAGAATGTTGAGTATTGGACTTCTCCCTACTTGGTGTTAATGATGAGCAAACATAAATACTTGTGACTAATCCCCTATTTTGCAGTTAATCCATTGCCTAAGCTTACTATGAAGATCAACTAGCAATGGATGACTCACAAACGTAATTGAAGGTAAATGATATGAATTGGATGATCGTAGATTGATGATTGAAGCTCCGAAAAGACTTCAAGCTCATACGATGGAAAGAAGAGATTATTCGTCAATGTAATTTTTCTTTTATCTCTTCTAGTATGTAGCTTAGAAGTAGAACTATGATGGAGCACTCACACACATCTACTTTCGGTCATAGGACATCTCTAGACCTTTGTCCTTTGATCTCAATTCAATTCTCTTTTGTTTGTGCTAGGATTGTTCATAACAGCCGACTGCTTAACAGTTTATAGTCGCCTGTCTCAAAAACAGTCGACTGTGTTTTGTTCAACAGTCGCCTGTTATGCACAGACTATTACAATGCAGTTTTTGGGTCCTCTCTGATTATCTCGCACAGGCTACTGTTAAACATTTATCAGGTGCCTGTCTTAGCGACAGTCGACTGTGAATGGTTCATCAGTCGCCTGTCTCTCCTTGCCCAAACTCTGTTTGATCCGATTTCTACGGCCAGTCGACTTATGCTGTATATACAGTTGACTGTCTATTAGATCAGTCGACTGTCTATGCTGCAACAGTCGCCTGTCTGTAAGTCTATTCTTTGACTCAGCTCTCTGGAAATTTCTCCTGTCTGTGACAGTCGTCTGTTTAAGGATATACAGTCGCCTGTTCTGATTGACAGTCGACGGTGTTCCTTGCATCAGTCGTTTTTCCTATATCTTGTGAGATTTCCAGTATTTTATCTAACTTACTCTTCTCTCGGCCAGTCGCCGGTCTAAGAATGTACAGTCGCCTGTTGGTTTTACAGATGACTGTCTTGGCTTCATCAGTCGACTGTCCACGTGGTAAGTTACCGTTATGAATTCTCACCTACCCTTGCTGACTGTGCAACAGTCGACTGTGGTTTGTTCAACAGTCGACTGTCGCAAGTTCAAATTATATCCGTTGAGATTTTTCTCACGGATTTCGATTGGTTTTTTGCCTAAACTGTTTTGTGGATTTGAGAAAGCTATAAATAGAGCTTCTACTGTTTCATTCGAAGGTTACTCATTCATTGCAAAATCCTTCAAGCTTTCATTTCCAAAGATCAAAGCTTTCAAATCCAAAGCCCTAAGTATTTCCAAATCTTGTTCTCTTGCTCTCCAACCTAGAACCAAAGATTGATCTTCTAGGCATTTGGTGCAGTCAAGAGAAAGGGCTTTTCTCCTCTCTTCCCAGAGAGTTCTTCAACACACATCACACTTCTCCTTCAAGTTCTACTTCAAGGCATAGGTGATTGTAAGTGTTGCTTTCAGATTTCATAACTTCTTTATTTGAATTGTGCTCTCGGTTGTGAGAGTGGTTTTTGCTTGCTCCCTTGTTATGGGAGTCAAGGACATCGATTGTATTCGATTGCACTTGTAGGGTTGCTACAAGTGGGTTTTAAGGAAACCTCAAGTTAGGGTTCTAACTTGAGTATCCGGTGGTATCTGGGTGGTAGGGACGTAGGATTACCGGGAACAAGTCGGGAGTTGACTTGGGTAATCCGAACCCTTGAAACATAACTACGTTTGCGTGTGTTTCTCTTTGGGTTGTTTTTCTATTCCTCACTATTTGTTGGATTGCATTTTATTTGGCGTAAATTCCTTTTAAATTTGCATAAACACTATTCAACCCCCCCTTCTAGTGTTTTCCCCATAGACAGGGTCCTTACAATAGTGCCCGAGAGTTATAAATTTGGGCACTGCCGTGTTGCACGATCGTGTCGCTGAACTGCTTCTTCTCTTTATCTAGCTGATACGCTGACACGATCGTGCTGCACGACTTTGTCTGTAGACTATTAGTTGGTCGCTCTGTTTTAATTTTGACACGACCATGCAATGAAACCGCACGGCCGTGTCTGTGGAGAGCCTACAGACACTTCTCTATATGAACTTCAATACGGCCTGCAATGTAGCCGCACGACCGTGCCGCTTAAGTAGTACATTGACCCTCTCTTCTGATATGATGACATGGCCGTGTGTGCACATGCACGGCCGTGTTGCTTTTAAGTTTGCCCTTCTCTACTCCCTACTGCTTCTAATCTCCTTAATTTCTAGCCATCTTCTTTCTCTTGCTTCTCTCATTGCCACTATGCTTTGTTTTGTGCGCGCTTATCCTGAAATACAGAAAATATACCCCAACAGCATAAATTGCATAAAAATAAATAAAACGGGCAATAGGTGAGAACGATGCATAATAAAGGTGGGAAGCAAGGGGGTAAAGGTGTGGAAATATGTGCATAAAATGCACTTAACATCCCTATCGTGGATGAACCCTAGCTCATCCCTTGCTCCTCCCTTTGCTCTACCATTAGGCCGAACCACTTACACCCTCACACCATCCCTTTCTTCTCCTATAAGCCAAAGCACCGCCACATCTCCTATTGGATTGAAGAAGAAGGAAGCTAGACTTGGAGAAGGAGGCTAGACTTGGAGAAGAAGAGGCTTTATCAAAGGTATGAGTTAGCAACTTTAGCTAGGATATCATGCTTAGGATTGTTTAGGAATGATGAATTCATATTATGTTAATTATGCTCAAGTCATGTGAATCATATTGTGTTAGTATGACATGTTTATGCTAGTACGATCATGCATATGTCCAGAGTTACATATTTATTCTAGTATGCATCTATGTCTATGTTTATGCTTCATATATGCATGTTGGAATGTTCCCATATTAGTAAATTTTTATGTTAATAGGCCTATATTTATGTTTCCATGTTAGTACACCTCTATGTTAATAGGCCATTGTTTATGTTTCTATGTTAGTATGCATCTATGTTAGTAGGCCAATGTTTATGTTTCCATGTTAGTATGCCTCTATGTTAGTAGGCATATGTTTATGTATCCATGTTAGTATGCATCTATGTTAGTAGGCATATGTTTATGTATCCATGTTAGTACGCCTCTATGTTAGTAGGCATATGTTTATGTATCCATGTTAGTACGCCTCTATGTTAGTAGGCATATGTTTATGTTTCCATGTTAGTATGCATCTATGTTAGTAGGCCTATGTTTATGTTTCCATGTTAGTATGCCCATATGTTAATTGGCCTATGTTTATATTTCTAAGTTTTGCACACGCTTCATATACTCATGTTAGTATGTCCTTGTTTATGCTAGTATGATCATGTTCGACATTTATGCTTCTATGTTTACGTACCTGATTCAAGATAAACATTACATATTTAGCCCCACATTTAACCCCTTTTTGTGCATATATGATATTTATTTGGTCTCTAATACGATCGTATTTAAAATACCCTTAATTATTAGAGAAACTCTCATTCTATGCACAAAACAGCAATATATTGAGTATCTCTGCCCTTTTTGTATTTTTCGTGCGAAGATCTCAGTCTCATGATTCCAACGACTATTTATTTGTATTTTTCTACGATCTGTGCTAATTACTATGAATTTTTGAATGCAGAATACCATTTAATTGGATAAATACGGCCTAAATACGCCGTAAAATACGATGAAATACGACGACCGTATGCACCGGCTCATCCACGGACACTTGGCAAGATCACACGCTTTCCCGCTTCTTCAGACGGAGAAGCAAACTGGGCCGACGTGGTCAATTTCTGACCGTTGGATTACGATCCAATGGTTCAAACGCAAAGTCGAAAGCAAATCGGAGTCGATCAAACTGCGGGTGACGTGGCATCATCTCGACCATTGGTGCTTAAACGGACGGCTACGAACGGATACGAAAACAATGGACGATGTGGCTTATCTTTGAGTGTTGGATGATGATCCAATGGCTTTAGTCCCCTCCACATTTGATTCGGATGGAGTGCAGAAGAGGGCCACGTGGCGAAGTGAAAGCGGTCGGATGCTGATCTGACAGTCGACAATGAATACGAATGGGACTTAGATCCAGCGCATAACGGGCAAAAGAATGAAGCGGGCGGCGACCCAATAGGGACACGTGTCATCCCCCTGTTGAATCCCACCGAGATCATATGGCTGACATTTGCAGCGATCAGTGGTGCGGGTCTAAGTGTTAATGGAGCGGGTTTGGACTGCTAAACATTATCAAACCAGCAATGTATCTATTTAAGCGTATTTTAGGGTTTTTGGCTGGACCCATTGTGTATTGGAGGCTCTCTGGTGCGTATTTTTGCGTGACTTTCTGGGGCTTTGGAGACAGAGTCTAAGTGCTCTTGCTGAAGTAGATTTGAGGACGTTTGAGGAGTTTTGGTGATAGAATTCTAAACTTATACCTTGTATTTTGCGTATTTAGCACGTATTTTGAGCTTTTTAACATGTATTTGCTTACGAATATGAGTTCTTTTCTCTTCATTCGTGGCTAATACCCTTATGGGTTGGTTGTGAAGTAATTAGGGATATGTGATCTCTGAATTTAATGTCTTCTCACCGTATTATCACGATATATCAAGTATTTCATTAATCTCTACGTGTATTCATTGTGATACGATCTTGGCGGACGTACCACCACCTTAGCGAGAATTTGTGCTTAGATTCTTTATGAAATTAATAATTTGCTTGATTACATATGGTGCTATTTGATGCTCTCTATTGTTATATCTTCTGATGCTTTATACCATTGCCGGATGATAGGTTAAATAATTGGTTCTAACAATTTAGATCTAGATTCACACACATACCGTGAGGACTCTGAGAGGACGATGTACCGCGAGGATACATCTATGTGTGCAAACCTGGAGGGACCCGAGAGGGTGATGATCTGCAAGGCTCATCTATGAATCTTGATTGAAAACATTATGAACCAATTGATTAACCAATAAAAGACATTAATATTCATTGATTGCAGATCCCTAATGAAATCACAACCGACACATACTCCTCATTGATACCTTAGTTTTGACGTCCCCTTGTTCTAGGATTGGTTTTCGTTTACTTGAAACACTTGTCATAATTTTCTCGCTTTTAGAAGGTGGTTATTTCTTATTGTATTATTACTCTTCATAGATTGATATTTTGTTTTTACAGGTTAACTGTCACGTGGATACGGTACCTGACTCTCCAGGTTTACTATTTGATCAATCTCCTACACTTGGGAGTAGCGCTCGCATATTTCGAGACGAGTCAAGTTTTTGGCGCCGTTGCCGGGGCAGCTGTACTGCTGATCCATAATCTCAGTTTCTTTAGAGAAACAATCGGTGAGATCTTTCCATCTTTTAGTTTAGGAATTTATTTATTTTTTACTTGCTTTGTATTGCATTAAAAATACATAAAAATATAAAAACATAAAACCAAAAAAACATCTTTTTCTGCTAGTTTATGTGGCATAGATCTCTTACTTCACATAGATTAGTATGTACCAAAAAATGGCGAATAATAATGATAAAACACTTATTACACACCCTACACAAGAAAGACCTTTATTGGATATTTATATGACGTCTACGGTGATGTCTGATTCATGCATAGTTCTGCCTGTTGATGCTCATAATTTAAATCTTAAATCATCGACAATTCAACTCATAACCACTTTTCATGGTATAGGGAGCAAAAATCCTTATCAACATCTTAGAAATTTTGAGGAAGTTTGCACCACATGTTTTGATGGAAAAGTTAGTCCTGACGCTGTATATCTTAAACTATTTCCATTCCCTTTGAAAGATAAAGCGAAACATTGGTTAAATGCATTGCCACCAGGATCTATATTTACTTGGTTACAATTGCAAACTGAATTTCTAAAAAAATTCTTTTCTTCGTAGAGAACCCACGCATTAAAGCGACAAATCATATCTTTCTCACAGAGGGACAAGGAGACATATGACCAAGTATGGGAAAGATTCAAGGACCTATTGATAGCTTGCCCACACCATGGATATGACAAAGGTCAGGCCATTGGATTCTTTTATGATGGATTGCAGCCATATACAAAGCAATACATGGAGATGATGTGCAATGGTGAGTTATTTCAGAAGACTCCAACTGAAGCATAGAATTACTTAGAGAAAATAGCTGAGCATGCAAATATATGGGAGTCCAGTTTAGAGTTTGATAGATCAGAGCCAATCCAACTGTCACAAGGAGGCATGCACTCATTAAAGCCAGACAATGCATTGAGAGCATAGGTGGATGCATTATTGACGCAGAAGTTACAAGGCCTTGATTTGATAGCAGTGAAAGCAGTTGAATCAGAACCATATTGCACCATTTGAGAGAAGCCAATTCATGACACGTCAGTTTGTCCTACGATCCCTGCCATGAAAGAGACTTTAAGGAACCCTCAAACTGAAGTGAATTGGGTGTCAAATCAAGGGGTAAATTCGAGATGGGCTCCACAGCAGCAGGTGCAACAGACAACCACCCCTTACTATCATTCAAATAATTCAAATTACCAAGGAAAGAAAGAGCAGAGCAATGATGTCACAGCCACGTTGCTGCAGATGATTCAGATACAAAATCAACAGCTTCAACAATTCAATGAAAATCTTCTACAGATGCAAAAACAACAACTTCAGCTTAATGAAAAAATTTCAATACTAGCATCATCATTTGAAAAGAGTAAATTACCAGCTCAATCTGTTGCAAATCCTAACATAAATCCCTCTTCTTTTTCAGGTGATAACATTAAACCATGCCAAGCAGAGACCACATTGCGTAGTGAGAGAGAAATCGAAAAGCCAGAACCACCTAGGCATAAACAAGAAGCGGAGGAAAAAAAGTAAAACAAGCTCCACAAATTTTGTAAGATGAGGAGAAAGGTGCAGAAAAGGAGGAGGAAGCCAAAGAAAAAAGAGGCAGAATCTTATTCACCTCCATCTTCATTCCCACATTGACTCCTTCCACCAACAAGAGATAAGTATCAAGCAGACACTAGGGATATCTTCCAACAGGTAAAAATTAACATCCCTTTACGTGACGCGATAAATCAAATACCTGCTTATGCTAAGTTCTTGAAGGAGTAATGCACGGTTAAAAGGAAATTTAACGTTAAAAAGAAAGCCTTTCTCACGGAACAAGTAAGTGCTATTATTCAACATAATACCCCACCCACCAGGTAAACCTACTATTACTTTTACTATTTGCACTAAAAGGATAGGGCAAGCTTTACTTGATTTGGGTTCGAGCGTTAACATATTGCCTTATACCGTTTTCTTGCAGCTAGGTTTGGGGGAGTTGAAGAAAACACCAATTATACTTCAGTTGGCAGATAGATCAGTGAAGATACCAAGACGATGTGTTGAGGATGTTCAGGTTCAAGTTGAAAATTTCTTTTACCATGTCGATTTCATTGTGCTTGACTGTGTAGGACCTCAAACCGGTAACTCTACTCCAATTATTTTAGGACGACCTTTCCTTGCGACTAGCAATGCTATAATAAATAGTAGGAATGGAAATTTGCAAATCACATTTGGAAACATGACATTAGACTTGAATATTTTCAATGCTTAGAAGTTTCCGACATCAATGGAGGATGAGCCAGAAGAGGTAAATTTAATTGACTCTATGATTGATGTGCACTTTGAAAAAGAGCCTAAAACCATGCCTATGATTGATTATGATTATGATTTGGATTGGTGCAACAAAAAGGTAAGCTCATTGGTTTTTCATGATGATTATGGGTAACACATATTATTCGACGAACAATTGCATTCTCATGTTACTAATACATCCTATTTGCTGCATGGAATTGGAGGGATTTACATAGAAGATGATTTGGAAGTAGCGGTGCATGGATATAATGCTATGAAGGCCAACATGGAGTTGAAGGAGAAAGCAGTGGAGTTAATTGAGGAGTTGCTCCTACCCACATCATTTCGACAACCACCTCCTGGTGGTACTTAAACCGTTATGTGTAAGGATCGCCTTACCCTTGCAATACTAACAACACACACTAGAGGGGGTGAATAGTGTAATGGCAATAAAATTGTCCAATTAAAATTAAACTTGCAAATGCAGAACTATAAATGCAAGAGGAAATAATTGACACAATCAATCCAAACACAAACACAAAGTTTTACCCTGGTTCCCTAAACTTGGGTACGTCCAGCCATACCAATATTCACTATATTTCTACAAAGAGAAGTGAATACAAATCTCACAAAGAGATACCCCACCAAGAGGATTTATTCCCTACACAAGGACCCAACCAACCCTACACGAGGGTCAAGACTCCCACCAAGAGAATCACTAACTCCCACTCAGAGAATTAGGGTTAGCCCTACACTAGGACACTAAACTCCCACAAAGAGAGTTACTCCCACAAAGAGAGTTATTCCCACTAAGAGAATATCCTAATCCCACAAAGAGATAAACTCCCACAAAAAGAGATAGACTAATTCCCACAAAGAGAATTAGTGTTACAAATTCACCAAGTAAAATAAATAATCATACATATGCCTTGAGATGCTTACTCATAAATGGATGCAAGGCATGGAAGAGGATCTCCAAGTGTTGAGATATGCTTGAGAGCACTTGGATGAATTCCCTTGAGCTGGACTTCAATGCATGAAGAGGAATGAGAGCTCAAAAAGGGGAATTAAGGGAGTTTGAGAGTGGCTTATAGATCTCTTGAGATTTTCAATAGCATCAAGGAGATTAAGAGATGGCAGCACACCCATATATATATAAACCCTATATCAAACCCCAAAACCCAAGAAAACAGCCAAAATATCAATTCTGCAACGGTTAGAAACTGAGCGAAAACGACAGGAACAGTCGACTGATGATCATAAGACAGTCAACTGATCAACGGCTAGAAAATATCCAATGGCTATAATCTGAGCCAGGACAGTCGACTGAAGAAGACAATAATGTCGATTGGAAACAGGACAGGCGCCTGTAAAACCTTCAGCATGTGACTGCTGCAGTGGATGGAATACAACAGAGAGCTGCACTCTTTCTCCAAATAACATACAGGCGACTGATGTCAATAATACAGTCGATGTCTTATAGTCAGGTGATTGTAATACCTTCATCAGTCGACTGCTGTATAAGATAGAGAAAAGACAGAGAGATGCAGAGATTGCACTTACGCTACTCAGACGACTGTTGGCCAATTCCCAAGCGAATGTAAATCTACAGGCGACTATAAACTGAGCAGCAGTCGACTGTGTGTAAAGCTCAAGTTTGAGTCAAATGAAATGTTGACTTGAGCCGTGCATATCAGTCGACTGTAGAAGGATCGATAGGCGACTGGAAATCACCCAGTCGACTGTAAACCCTCCATTAGGTGACTGAAGGAAAGCCAGAGACTCCAAATGAGTCTTTGGACAGAGTGAACCTAATTGGTTGGATTCTATGATAATCCTAAGGCTCACTAAGATGGTTAAATGCATATGCATGAATGAGTAAACCATCTAACAAGGCATTACATTAACCTAGACTCAAAGAGAGAGAAAGAAATAAAGTAAATATTACATGGATTACATTGCTTTCCTTAGAGTCTAAGTCTTCAATCTTGATGCCTTGATTGCTCTCCATCATCTCCAAGCTTTGGCACTCCTTGAGTCCAAGCTTTGGCCCTTCTCCACTTGATGTCCATCCTTTCACCAAGTGATTAGTCTCCAAGAAAGATACTCTAGGAATGAAACTGTGAGACTAAAACATGAGAGTCATTAGCAACAACATAATGTTGTGATCATTATACAAATAAGATTGGTATGAAACACCAATAATCAATAGTGTGTTCTTTCCTTACTCAGTAGTAGTAGACTTTTTTCTTTTCATTCTTTATTTTACACTTTCTATTTTTCTTAGGAATTTTGACTCTAATATTCTCTTTTCAACATTGAGGACAATGTTTGTCTTTAAATTGGGGGGAGTGTATTAGACTTTTTATTAGGAGATTTTCTTAAGAAAAAGCAAATAAGAGAATAAATCAACATCACTCATCTTCTAACCATCATCTACGCCCTATTAAAGTGTCACTTTATCAGATGGTTATGCATTAATGGCATTCTAAAAATTGTTAAAGTCTTGAATTCATTATTTTTCTCTTCATGGAATTAATCATTAATATGCCCCTTATGAAAAGTTTCAAATTTCATGGCTAATATCTCGAAATGGTTTGAATTAATTCCATGCAAGTCGTTGTGATGCATAAGTTTAAAGTGGACATGATTGATAGGAATAATTTTCTTTTTGATGAGGAATATGGCCATAAATATGTGCTGAAATGTGAGTCTAATGAATGGGTGTGAGTTGCTCTTTTAAAAAAAGAAAAAAAAAGAATAAAATGCACAGTTCCCTTGAGTTTATCAAGTAGCCGGGTCTTCGTGCCCCAGGAAGCATTGGAGATTCGCGTCGAAAGATGGATGCATGAGGAGTGCACTCAAAACCCAAAAAAGGATAATAAAAACTTAGATGATTTGAGTCATTAAGTTCGAGGGGCCCTTCTAAGCCTAATGCTCGAAGGTCGTCTGGCCTAAGAGTCATTAACTGAAAGCTCGATATATGGATCATTCTAAGTCAAAAAAAAGAAAAGAGAAAAAAATATGGCAAACTCAACACCCATGAATCAGACGATCTTTAAATAATGTCGTTTCCTTGAAAATTAGAAAATTATCAACTGATGTTGTGTTATACTTTTGGCCTATGCACCTATGCAAAACGATGCTTGTATGTTATGTATTTAAACTAGATTAGAGAAAATGACATGTATTTGATCTCATTCATAATTGTGTATATTCGTAGTAAATATTATGAAGGAAAGTGTGTTATTGAGACAAGCCTTAGACAATTGGAAGGATTTAATATTTTCTAAACATCCGATTTAGTCGCTCTTTTTGCTAGAGACTAGCAAAACGCTAGTTGGGGGGTGTCATTCATGGTAAATATTACATATTTAGCCCCACATTTAACCTCATTTTGTGCATATATGATATTTATTTGGTCTCTACTACGATCGTATTTAGAATACCCTTAATTATTAGAACAAACTCTCATTCTATGCACAAAACAGCAATATATTGAGTATCTCTGCCCTTTTTGTATTTTTCGTGCGAAGATCTCAGTCTCACGATTCCATTGACTATTTATTTGTATTTTTCGAAATCTGTGCTAATTACTATGAATTTTTGAATGCAGAATACCATTTCATTGGATAAATACGGCCTAAATACGTCGTAAAATACGATGAAATACGGCGACCGTATGCACCGGCTCATCCACGGGACACGTGGCAAGATCGCACGCGTTCCCGCTGCATCAGACAGAGAAGCAAACTGTGCCGACATGGTCAATTTCTGACTGTTGGAAATCGATCCAACGGTTCAAATGCAAAGACGAAAGCGGATCGGAGTCGATCAAACTGCGGGCGACATAGCATCATCTCGGCCGTTGGCCCTTAATCGGACGGCTACGAACGGATACGGAAACAATGGACGATGTGGCTTATCTTTGAGCGTTGGATGATGATCCAACGGCTTGAGTCCCCTCTGCATTTGATTCGAATGGAGTGCAGAAGAGGGCCACGTGGCGAAGCGATAGTGGTCGGATGCTGATCCAACGGTCGACAGTGAATACGAATGGGACTCGGATCCAGCGCATAACAGGCGAAAGAATGAAGCGAGCAGCGACCCAATGGGGACACATGTCATCCCCATGTTAAATCCTGTCGAGATCATATGGCTGACATTTGTAGCGATCAGCGGTAAGGGTCTAAGTGTTAATGGAGCGGGTTTGGGCCCGCTAAACGTTATCAAACCCGCAATGTATCTATTTAAGCGTATTCTAGGGTTTTTGGCTGATCCATTATGTATTGGAGGCTCTCTTGTGCGTATTTTTGCGTGACTTTCTGGGGCTTTGGAGACAGAGTCTAGGTGCTCTTGCTGAAGGAGATCTAAGGAAGTTTGACGAGTTGTG
Source organism: Scilla litardierei (assembly GCA_030789695.1). Classification (NCBI taxonomy): domain Eukaryota; kingdom Viridiplantae; phylum Streptophyta; class Magnoliopsida; order Asparagales; family Asparagaceae; genus Scilla; species Scilla litardierei. Next base: position 438,564,196 of record CM061142.1, on the reverse strand, counting down.
GTGATAGAATTCTAAATTATACCTTGTATTTTGCATATTTAGCACGTATTTTGAGCTTTTGAACATGTGTTTGCTTACGAATATGAGTTCTTTTCTTTCCATGCATGGCTAGTACCCTTATGTGTTGGTTGTGAAGTAATTAGGGCTATGTGATCTCTGAATTTAATGACTTCTCGCAGTATTATCACGATATATCAAGTATTTCATTGATCTCTACGTGTATTCGTTGTGATACGATCTTTGCAGACGTACCACCACGCTAGCGGGAATTTGTGCTTAGACTCTATATGAAATTAATGATTTTCTTACATATGGTGCTATTTGATGCTCTCTATTGTTATATCTTCCGATGCTTTATACCATTGCCAGATGAAACATCATGTATCTATTTACGTTAAATAATTGGTTCTAACATTTTAGATCTAGATTCATACACATACTGTGAGGACTCTGAGAGGACAATGTACCGCGAGAATACATCTATGTGTGCAAACCTGGAGGGACCCGAGAAGGGGATAATCTACGAGGCTCACTTATGAATCTTGATTGAAAACGTTATGAAGCAATTGATTAACCAATAAAAGACATTAATATTCATTGATTGCAGATCCCTATTGAAATCACAACCGACACATACTCCTCATTGATACTTTAGTTTTGACTTCCCGTACTTGTTTTAGGATTGGTTTTTGTTTACTTGAAACACTTGTCACAATTTTCTCGCTTTCAGACGGTGGTTATTTCTTATTGTATTATTACTCTTCAT
>CM061142.1:438537931-438562930 GCA_030789695.1 Scilla litardierei | reverse complement strand
CAAGCGGGCCGTCTCTGCCTCATCCCGGTCGCCGATCATCGGCCGATCAATCTCCACCGCTCCGATCTGTCCTCGTCTCCCCAGTCTCTGGTACAAACTCCCATGATCTTGTTCTCGCCTCGTTCCGCTTCTTCTTCCACTCCTAGTGTCGGTTTCTCTGCTCGAGGATTTGCTTTCAAAATCCATATTTCCACTCCCAGAGACTCAATAATTACGCGAATAAAATATCTCAAATATCGATACTTGCGCAAAGCCTATTTCTAGCATGACTTGTGGGCACAATGTAATATATCCGTCTATTACATCGCTAAAATTGTTTTTGGAAATCTCCTTACCATATTTGTAATTATTGTATGTAATTGACCTGGCTATAACTTCGTATTTAATTTAATCCATATCACTTTGGGCATGTATATAAGAAGGGACTCTATCACTTGAAGATTGCGAAATAGGCCCATTCTGGAACATATGCCCTAGAATTGGTTATTTTTAGGATGTTCTGAGCCATTGGTGTTTATTATAACGTGGTGTAAGCAGGCAGGGGGATATAATTTTATGAGATATCTGGAACGGACTCATTAAATTAATACGTACCAATCCATATCATGATAACTTAGAACTTGGGTTATCGTGTAATATTACAAAATCACCACTTACACTCATTCTATTTACCCACGTATTAATAGCGATATCCATCTTTAAAGTCGTCATTATGTTTAACGTAGATAGTCCTTGATATAACGAGTAGGTATTAGTAAGTTATCTCAATCCTATACGCAGGTGTAATACCAATAATATATCAAATAATGACATATAGCAAAATATAAGTAATATCGCAATCTTAGTATGATACATATACCCTGGCATGGTATATTATATATCACATGGTAGCTACAGTTACATTAGCTTATATTAAAGTATAATATTTGTTGCTATGCATGGTATCATAGCTAAGTATGGGTGATAATACTATGTGTATATACTGTATATCCATTACTTATATATCCGGTAAGGATATACATGACCATGGTAATGGATAATGGATAAATATTTGGCATTGCCTATGATATAAAATAATTGGTATTGGATATTATGTAATTTTTGATGAAGATATTTGTGGTAGTATATATCGGGACATATTAATTTACCGGATATCCTATTTATGTATATAAGTATAAATAGTACATTAGTATTAGGTAAATATTATGACAATATATCAGTTATGCCATAGGTACTCATAATAGGCCTAGTGCTAGGTTATACCATACCATGACATCATATCTGTAAGTGTATATTAGTATACCCTTTCGATATTGTGATACCGATTATATATCAATTATCAGTTAATACACTGGTATAGATTCAGGTGATATCTGTAGGAAGATATATGCCCATGAGGCAATTTATCTTGATTATACGTCTTGTTCATACCGTACATGGTACGTATTATTCTAAGTATAAAATCATTTGTATTAATTTACTTAGATAATATCTATAGACTTATAGTTAGGTCCTTACATATCTAGATGAGATCTCGATTATGAGTAAGTAAGAGACCGAATAGAAACGTAAGTCTAAAACGGTTCGTGATCATAGATGTGTCGAGAACTGGATATCGACACATCGGATAGATCACTGTGTCTTCGTCTTACCTTCGGGTAATGATGATCTCATAGTCGTTCGACTTGCTGAAGTCGAAGACGAGACACAGGTGCTCATTGGAGAATGAGTTCACTGAACGACCAAGTTAGAGTTATTAAATGGCTAACTTTAATGATCTGTCTTTAATAACTCTAGGGTGATGATAGGTTAGTTGATCCTTAAGACCTGAAGTCATCTGTACAAACCTGTGAGCGGACGGTATAGCTTAGACCCATGATCTAGCTTCGAGGACCAGTCCTGATGAAAGATCTTAGGTTGGGCTGCACCTGAAGCTCCCAAGGTGAGTAAGTGACTAAGATGGGATTCGTCACTTCCATTAAAGGGAAGTTAGTGTTACAGGCTCAGTACGGTCTTTATGTTAATCCTCGGCCGGGGTACGTTGTAAGTAGTACAACGTGTATACAATAAAGACCGCCGTATACTGACCAATGTTGTCTAATAGGGTTGACGGAAAACCATACCCTAGGCCAACAATAACACAGTCTTGACGAAGGGATTTTAGCTAACGGAATTCATCACTGTCACAGCCAATGCAAACCCTATGATACTTTTGTCAAAGGGTCGATCACGTTATGATGACTCTGAAACAGGGACGACAGCTACTGCTCGTAGTGACCGTAGTCTAGGGGTTTCGAGCCCCAACCTGTAGTAAGGTCAGGCTGTAGGGTCTCACACCGAGTAGTGTTCGTGTCTTAGTAATAGGAATATAGAAAAGAGAGAAATATCATTTGATGATATTAAACATTCACAAAACGGTTGTGAATATTAGTCGCATTAGCAATAGGGACACAACGTTGCATTAGATGCTAACTTTGACTAAACGTGTTGTAAATTAGTTACGACGAATTTAGTAGGAACAAACTTGTTGGAAAGGGTTACCTGGATGACGGGATCGTCCCGGTCTAAACACAGGTTCAAACCGCGTCCAAATCGGAGCTCGAACGAGTCCAGAAACGCAGAAATAGTTCAAGGAGAAGTGGGTTAGACCCACTGGGCCAAAAGGCCCATGTGCAAAGGCAAAACGGGCGCCGCCCGCTGACTGCAACGGGCGCGGCCCGCTGCAGCAGCGGGGGTGGCCCGCTGTGTGCAGCGGGCGGGCGCCCGCTGCACAGCGGGCGGGCGCCCGCTGCACAGCGGGCGGGCGCCCGCTGATGCAGCGGGCCAGCGCCCGCTGCTTGCAGAGGGCACGGCCCGCTGCGGCAGCGGGCCGCGCCCGCCCGCTGCAGCAGCGGGCGGGCGGCCCGCCCTTGCTCACTTGGGCGGGCGCGCCCGCTAAGCCAAGCGGGCGCCCCCGCAACTTAAGTCAAATTAGGGTTTTTGAAACCCCTAATGACGGCTACGAATTTTGAGAAATTGCTAAACTTTGAGCAATTGTTTGAGGGGTCAAACGAAGTCGAAATTCATCGCCGTCAGTTCCTACGCATTCACCATTCCAAGCTCTTCTGATTGATAGCTTGTTTGGTGTCTGAAGTTTAGTATACGAGGAGAATTAATTAGTTAAAGTTTGGCTTTGTGAAAGGCTAACTTTAAAGTTGAAATTAAGCCAAATGGCTTAATTGAATTTTCTCTTCATAGGGATTGTCCCACATTGCCCGCAACGAGAGGATGAGTGCTCACTCCCTATATAAATAGGGGTGCACTCTCCTCGTTGAAACACACACCAGTCAACGATCGAGTAGCTCCAGATTTTTAGAGCAAGCTCGATCGGCGACTAACTCTCTCTCTCTCTATTTTCCTATTCTCCGGAGTAGTCCTAGCACGACTACGAAGGAGATTTGGATCTGATCTGGACGTCTAAGACGCGGGTTTCTTCTTAAGTGAAACTTTCTACCGCGTGTGATCGGCTCGGAGGCGAAAGCAGCTCGGGCGGATCGGTGCGAGGGTGCGAGGCGGCTCAGGCAGATCGGGTCAACGCGGCTCGGTTACGAGGAGCTTCTCAATACGGTGCGGTACATCTTGCCTGCCCCAGGGCCAAGATTTCGGGTATGTGGTTAAGCGTTATCTAGTGTAGTTTTAATTAGTCGCTTTAGTGTAGATCCTTCTGGGGGTGGTCAGATCCACCCCAAGTTGGCATAGATCGGGCTGGGTTCTGGCTCCCCAGAGCCTAGCTAAATAGTTTAGCTAGTGTAGAAATTTTGATTTATGGTTTTCCACTGTGCTTTTGTGCCTCCGTGGTCCGTCCGACTTAGGACGGATACGGATCCGAGCTCTGGGGGTCCGCCAAAACCCCACCAGTGGTATCAGAGCCACGGTTATGCTATAGATCTACTATAGCGACTTTTTAATCGTTAAAAATGCTTAGCTTTCATGTGCAAATCTTTTTAGCTTTATGTTAAATTAGTTTTGAAAATATTTTTGTGTTTCAAAAATTAATTTTGCAACACGGAAATTTATTTTAATTTTGGGACAAATTATTTTTATGAGATAAATCTAAAAGAAGTCTCCTATGTTTTAAATACTTTATAAATTTTTATTAAAATTTTTTAAAGAGTATTTAAAGTTTATGTAAACTTTATAGAAAATTTCTATTTTTGAAATCTAAAAGTTTTCTTTAGTTACATAAAAGTTAGAGATCTTTGCACCTTATTTGAAAGCTTCTAAAAGGATTTCTAAAAGATTTTAAAAGTGTTTAAAATTGTTTTAATGGATATGTAAACTTTAAGAAATATTTTTTTTTCTCATGAGATGAAATCTAAACTTTTTCTTTTATTTTACATATATGTTTTCTAAAATTTTTATGAGATATTTAATTTTAGAAATGAGATTAAGAACTTTAAAAGCCAAAGTTTAAAAATTATTAGATAATTTTGTTCGACCTAGTTTTATGCGATAAAATTATTATGGAGGCTTTAAATTTTTAATCTTTAATTTTAAGTGTTAAAATTTAGATTTGCATGTTTTAATTATGTAGATAATGTTAAACTTGCAAATACACTTCATATGTCACTAAAATGAAACTTTATTTTATGCGGATAAATTAGCTGTTTCATTTCATGTTGAATAATGTATTCACAAACCTTGTTAGGTTAGCCATTAAAACAAGATAGTGACATGCTATGTTTGATAAAACAAAACAACGTCAAACCTAATACCAGATTAGGGTAGTCCCTTTTGTTTTGTAAATCATTTCATTAAAACGTTCAATTAAATTATTTTCATAAAAAGACAATGTTGAATTGTTTTATAAAAATCCTAATTAGATTGGGGTAGCAATTTGAACGTAGAACCTTATAGTTGATAAGGAGTTAATAAAAGATGTTCAACCAATCTGAAAAATTTTGAATTTTAGGATCCACTAGTTGATAAGGATTAACTAGTTCTCTTAATTAAAAGCCATTTAGTTGTTTGGAAAACATAAGATTGATGACAACTCCTTCAATGGATCATGATGTCAGTCAATGTGCTTGGCTAAAGTTTTTGGATCAACCTAGCTAGACTGGGTAACAAGTGGTCCTGGCTTAGTCAATTCCCTAGCCGCGTCCGCTGGACCGCAAGGAGTCGATTCATGACTATGTAAGTCCATCGACTATACCTAAGTCAATACGATAATAATCTTGTTCAAGATAAATCGTAGCCCTCCTTGTTTTAGGAGTTGGCAACTGTAAGAAACATGTTTCGGTTGTTGAGCTACACTCAAGCCGTGACATGTCAATCTTATAGAAACCGATTTCTTGATTGACATCTTAACCTGACTAAAAGCGTTGTCTCATCCCTGGAGCTTCGACGTAAGTCTAACCAAGAATGTAGTCTAAGACCTGACCCAAACCGGCGCGTCGTGCATACACCGAGCAAAGGGGCAAGTCAGGCTAGACACGAAAACAAGGGTCCGACTAGGCTAGCCATTATGATCCGGTTGAGCACACTCATAATCATAAATGACTAGGGGTAAAATCGATAGGGAATCATAGTAAATATGATTGACGATGAGTTCGTCTACTGACTGCAGAGTCGGACAACTTGTTGAGATACACTCAAGGTTGTCAGACTCAGGGTAGTCGGATCCCTCTCTCACAAATGTTATTTTATAATAAATTGTTTATTATTATGGCTTTAAATAAATTTAGTGGGAGAATATAGTTTTATTAAAACCATTAAAACTATACTACGAACACATACTTACTAAAGTATCTATAAAATGCAGAATGGACTCAGGTCTAAAATACATGGTAGAAAAGAACGTGCTGGATGGAACCAACTACAAAGACTGGCTTAGGAACATTAAGTTGGTCCTTTCCCTAGCTGGGATTGGATACATATTGTTCGAGGACGCTCCGGAGAAGCCCGATGAGGATTCGACACACGAAGAGAAAGAAGCCTTCAAGTTGTACCAGAGGGATGCAGAGAAGGCAAGATGCCTTACTCTAGCTTCGATGACCAACGAACTGCAAAGAAAGCATGAACAAATGGATGTTCAGAGCATACTCCTTAATGCACAAGAGTTGTATGGCAAGCGATCCAGAGCTGCCAAGTTGGAAGCTACTAGCAACCTCTGGGGCACAAAGATGACGAAAGGGCCCGTACAAGATCATGTTATCAAGATGATCGGGTACGTAGAGGACGCCGCCCAGTTAGGATTTGTCCTGGACAATGAGATGTCCACGGACATTATCCTAAAGTCTTTAACTCCCGAGTTCAAGCCCTTTATAACTGGCTTTATAATGAACAGCCTTGAGACGGATCTTCCTGGTCTCCTCAATATGCTCCGGCAATTTGAGGAGATTGAGAAGAAGCCGACTGCACTGGTTGTTGGCTCTGCTACTTCCGACCAGCCGAAAGGCAAAGGAAAGAAGAGGCAGGTCCCACAACCTGCGAAGGCTAAGAATGGAAAGAAGAAGAACAAAGGGGCCCCGTCGAAATCTGAGTGCTTCCATTGCCACAAGATTGGCCACTGGAAGAGGAACTGCAAGATCTATCTTGCAGAGAAGAAGAAGGGGCATACTGATGCCTCTACCTCAGGTACAAATTAAAATTCAATTAAATGCAATTATTTCCATTCATATAGTATGAGATACTTATAGACATCTGTGTACTGTATACAGGTGGCTGATAAGAACCGGAGATTGGAGAAGTACGGAGATCGGTCGGCAATCAAAGCAACAGTTGCTGCTGGGACCGCTCAAAGACTTCTGGAGACGATGATCGTGATGAAGATGATATTTTTCTTATTTGAATAAAATGTATCATCTTTAAGGATCGAAAACAATGAATGAGTGCTTTGCACTCAAGGTTTATTTTTGATAAACAAGTTAAGGTTCTTTTCATGAACCCGTTGTTTTGGAATGGATGTCTCGTTTGTTGCAATTAAGATTGAATCGGCTTAAATTCTGTGGATATGCCTTTTCTGTGATGGTTGCGTATATTTTCGAATAATGGTGTATAGCTTCGATAATATTGATTTTGGAGCTGACTAAATGTTAGAAGTCAATCAGTAGTTAAGTGTAGGTTCCAGGGGGCGTATAAATTGTGTGCGATCACAATAATACGCATATCAAGATTAATTCTTGATTATCTGCTTTAGTTATTAAAAGATTTAATACTAAATGTGGTTAAAGGAATAAAGTACAGTGTAGGACGTTTTGATTGAACGAGTCAATGTCAAGTTTCCTTAAAACGATCTTGACTTGACTCATTCGTCAAACCGAACCTGACACTTGTGCATTCCATCTGAGGCACTTACCAAATGGTTATTTTTGCACATAAATCTAAATATGCTTTAGATATTATGTTGAAGAAATTTAACCAGGTAATTCTTAAAGTCAGTGGGAGCGAGCTCATATACTTAGTTCCGTTTTTCGGACTAAGTAAAAAGGATATTTCACTTTAATGAATCTTCTATATAAATCATTAAGTCAAAATTGTTTTGATTTAATCGTATATATATATAGACTTAGGGTGTCAAATATGTACTTGACATATTGACACAATAAAGTGGAGTGAGCTAGAACTGACTTACGGAAATATTAGACCCCACATCTAAATCGTATAAGCTAACTGTTAGCTATACAAAGTTAGGAAAATTGATCCAGATCATTTTTCCAAAGGATCAACCCTGTGTGATCAAGAGATGTAATTTCAATCCATTAAAATTCGTTATAGATACTTGTTAGTAGAACCATTCTTAGGTTTGCCATATCAAATGTCAAAGTGACTGATATGCTATAACGGTATGAGATACCGAGATAAATAGCCTAAGTGCAAGTGGGAGATGTAGGAAGATATATGCCCATGAGGCAATTTATCTTGATTATACGTCTTGTTCATACCGTACATGGTACGTATTATTCTAAGTATAAAATCATTTGTATTAATTTACTTAGATAATATCTATAGACTTATAGTTAGGTCCTTACATATCTAGATGAGATCTCGATTATGAGTAAGTAAGAGACCGAATAGAAACGTAAGTCTAAAACGGTTCGTGATCATAGATGTGTCGAGAACTGGATATCGACACATCGGATAGATCACTGTGCCTTCGTCTTACCTTCGGGTAATGATGATCTCATAGTCATGCGACTTGTTGAAGTCGAAGACGAGACACAGGTGCTCATTGGAGAATGAGTTCACTGAACGACCAAGTTAGAGTTATTAAATGGTTAACTTTAATGATCTGTCTTCAATAACTCTAGGGTGATGATATGTTAGTTGATCCTTAAGACCTGAAGTCATCTGTACAAACCTGTGAGCGGACGGTATAGCTTAGACCCATGATCTAGCTTCGAGGACCAGTCCTGATGAAAGATCTTAGGTTGGGCTGCACCTGAAGCTCCCAAGGTGAGTAAGTGACTAAGATGGGATTCGTCACTTCCATTAAAGGGAAGTTAGTGTTACAGGCTCAGTACGGTCTTTATGTTAATCCTCGGCCGGGGTACGTTGTAAGTAGTACAACGTGTATACAATAAAGACCGTCGTATACTGACCAATGTTGTCTAATAGGGTTGACAGAAAACCATACCCTAGGCCAACAATAACACAGTCTTGACGAAGGGATTTTAGCTAACGGAATTCATCACTGTCACAGCCAATGCAAACCCTATGATACTTTTGTCAAAGGATCGATCACGTTATGATGACTCTGAAACAGGGACGACAGCTACTGCTCGTAGTGACTGTAGTCTAGGGGTTTCGAGCCCCAATCTGTAGTAAGGTCAGGCTGTAGGGTCTCACACCGAGTAGTGTTTGTGTCTTAGTAATAGGAATATAGAAAAGAGAGAAATATCATTTGATGATATTAAATATTCACAAAACGGTTGTGAATATTAGTCGCATTAGCAATAGGGACACAACGTTGCATTAGATGCTAACTTTGACTAAACGTGTTGTAAATTAGTTACGACGAATTTAGTAGGAACAAACTTGTTGGAAAGGGTTACCTGGATGACGGGATCGTCCCGGTCTAAACACAGGTTCAAACCGCGTCCAAATCGGAGCTCGAACGAGTCCAGAAACGCAGAAATAGTTCAAGGAGAAGTGGGTTAGACCCACTGGGCCAAAAGGCCCATGTGCAAAGGCAAAACGGGCGCCGCCCGCTGGCTGCAACGGGCGCAGCTCGAACGAGTCCAGAAACGCAGAAATAGTTCAAGGAGAAGTGGGTTAGACCCACTGGGCCAAAAGGCCCATGTGCAAAGGCAAAACGGGCGCCGCCCGCTGGCTGCAACGGGCGGGCGCCTGCTGCATCATCGGGCGTGGCCCGCTGCACAGCGGGCGGGCGCCCGCTGATGCAGCGGGCCAGCGCCCGCTGCTTGCAGAGGGCACGGCCCGCTACGGCAGCGGGTCGCGCCCGCCCGCTGCAGCAGCGGGCGGGCGGCCCGCCCTTGCTCCCTTGGGTGGGTACGCCCGCTAAGCCTAGCGGGCGTGCCCGTAACTTAAGTCAAATTAGGGTTTTTGAAACCCCTAATGACGGCTACGAATTTTGAGAAATTGCTAAACTTTGAGCAATTGTTTGAGGGGTCAAACGAAGTCGAAATTCATCGCCGTCAGTTCCTACGCGTTCACCATTCCAAGCTCTTCTGATTGATAGCTTGTTTGGTGTCTGAAGTTTAGTATACGAGGAGAATTAATTAGTTAAAGTTTGGCTTTGTGAAAGGCTAACTTTAAAGTTGAAATTAAGCCAAATGGCTTAATTGAATTTTCTCTTCATAGGGATTGTCCCACATTGCCCGCAATGAGAGGATGAGTGCTCACTCCCTATATAAATAGGGGTGCACTCTCCTCGTTGAAACACACACCAGTCAACGATCGAGTAGCTCCAGATTTTTAGAGCAAGCTCGATCGGCGACTAACTCTCTCTCTATTTTCCTATTCTCCGGAGTAGTCCTAGCACGACTACGAAGGGGGTTTGGATCTGATCCGGACGTCTAAGACGCGGGTTTCTTCTCAAGTGAAACTTTCTACCGCGTGTGATCGGCTCGAAGGCGAAAGCAGCTCGGGCGGATCGGTGCGAGGGTGCGAGGCGGCTCAGGCAGATCGGGTCAACGCGGCTCGGTTACGAGGAGCTTCTCAAGACGGTGCGGTACATCTTGCCTGCCCCAGGGCCAAGATTCCGGGTATGTGGTTAAGCGTTTTCTAGTGTAGTTTTAATTAGTCGCTTTAGTGTAGATCCTTCTTGGGGTGGTCAGATCCACCCCAAGTTGGCATAGATCGGGCTGGGTTCTGGCTCCCCAGAGCCTAGCTAAATAGTTTAGCTAGTGTAGAAATTTTGATTTCTGGTTTTCCGCTGTGCTTTTGTGCCTCCGTGGTCCGTCCGACTTAGGACGGATACGTATCCGAGCTCTGGGGGTCCGCCAAAACCCCAACAATATCCAGATGTATCTCATTATGGTATTAATAGATATCCAATACAGATATATTGTATTATAATATACAATATGTATCATGTCACTGGTACATATTATAGTTATTTATTCTGATAATATCGTATTATGATATAATATCCTGTGAATTGGCTAGTAATATATCTTAAAAATGGATAATTGTGTATCAATATATCACAATATTATTATGAAATATATTGAAGGAATCATATATATGCCGCTAACTTATACGTAATAACAATATTATAAACAAATATTCTTTTAATATATGTATATATATATTCTCTTACAGATATGATGATATATAGGATACATATACATTTGTTATAATATGTAATATACAAACAACAATAATATGGTGAATGACACATATTATTATAATACCAACCATAATGTCGACTATATGCTATACATTATATAAGTTAAGATTATCTCATATATTCTATTATATCTATATATTAAAACACAAAGGTTTTTGAATTCTAGGGCTGACTGGGACAAGCTGATGTCATGCTGATGTATAAAGAGGTTGATAGAAGAATGGCTAGGATTTAATCTTGGTAAAAGAAGGGTTAAGATGAGTATTTGGAAAACCCACCACTTTTTTCCTTTTGTTTTCAAACTCCCCACAATCACTACATTTGCGCAGAATACCACCTATTTTCCCTTTTTGCTAAAAAAAACCTCTCATTTCACTTTTTACCCACACACCATACACACACACACTTATGCACTTCCACCCTTCGTGCCGAAGGCGCCCGCGCCGAAGGCGGGCCCGCTAAATTTTTTTACGCTAATTTGTTGTTCCGACTCAAGGGCGCCCTCACCGAATTTATTATTCTACACCGAATTTATTATTTCGCACAAATTTGACTGTGTAAATAATGTTTGGGAACAAAGATTTCGCGGGTAAAAATCTTAAATGAACCGTGCCCGCTGACACGGGTTATGACTAGTTATTATATATACAGTAACTCTAATCAAAATTAAATATATATTATGTAATATCGGTATTATTATGCATAACGTTGGTATGGAATATATCATGTTATTATATACGTATATATATATACTAATATAGGTTATAGGCTAGGGTTATCAATGTTATATTATATATATATTGTTTATAACGAATTATATATAGGTAGGATAATATCTTGGAGCTTGTTTTAGGCCGTACAAGTCTTTGTTTAACTTGTACACATATTCTATTTTCTTATCATGTTCAAATCCGGGAGGTTGTTCAACGTAAACTTCCTCCTTTATGAATCCATTCAGGAATGCGCTTTTCACATCCATTTGGTATAATGTAAAGTTTTTATATAATGCAAATGCAAGTTAATAATAAATATCATAAAAACCCATTATAAGTTATACAGGCAAGTTATCATTGGTTCATATTATGCATATTGGTTATACATTAGGAGAATGAGAAATATACTATCATAGTATACATGATAAAATTAGTGTAACCCAAATATATCACTTATACTGTGGTACTAGTATTATTACATAGTATATTGTAATATATATTATAATAACATAAGTAATATAATATAATACGTATAAGATTAATATAAATTAGATATTATTATCGGAATGCATACCATATAGGTTTATATTAATATTAACATGTTAGTTAGTATGTCCGGCTATTATTTGTAATAAGATATAGATTTATGTCTAGAGATCGACGATAAATTACATGTGACTGTGCCTATAACCAGAGTAATGTATGACCATATATAGATAGCCACTGTAAATTATATATAAATTTATATATATTCAAGTGTGCATAGAATACGCTATAGTCATATTATACGCTAACAGATATCATAGTAAGTACAGGATATATATAGTAATGTATATTGCATGTCCAATTGTTATATACAGATACTGTACACTACTTCAGTTGCTAAGTAATTTAGTATTATATGATATTTAATTATTGTATATAGCATCGTAGGTAAATATTCTATTACATGAATATACATATTTATACCTATCCATAGTTACGTATATAATTCACATATATACTATCTATATAGGCAAAAGATTGAGTTATAGTACAAGTAAATAGCCCATGTTAAGATACTTATCATGTATACCTTTGGAGTTTAGTGAATATGCAAGTTTAGAATACATGTAACTATTATAGGACCTGATATGCATAGGTATTTATTTAATGTATCCCATTTAATAATAAAATATATACACATACATATATATCGCTTGTAATATCATAATGGATATATTTATGGTATAATTTAGTATATGATCTCGTGTGATAATGGCTTTATTATGGATATATACGTGTGATTATATTGCTTATATAGTATCCTATAATTTTATACCCTTGATATGGATATACATATTTGGTTATATCCCTAAAACAAATCCAATTATGTATAAATACATGAATATTGTATCTTTATGATATCCATATAATTACCGACAATAGATTAGCACATGTATAACATATCTTTATGCAAAATTATTAGAGGCATATCCATATACATATTGTAATATATATGGTATATATCGTATATAATTAACACTATACCGTACATATACATTTAGTATAATAAATATCTTATGATTATATTATATATTTATACCATTATACTAATATATTGTGGTATCCACTAGCCAAATGTGTAATCATTATTTATTTCGTCTTTAATAAGTCACTAAATACGACATACTATCACGATATATTTATCATATGGATTAGCGAGTGGCGATCATGTAAGTAGGTAATTATAATAATAAGGTATAATTTTATGATTATGAGATATAATTAGCATAACATATGATAGGGTAAATAGAAGTACAGATATTTGTGCAGTGTCACACATCATAAGTTTATTCTTCAGGTATACCATAAACTTTCAATCCTAATCATAAGTTTATTCTTACAATATGAATCAAATTTTGCCATGTGTCATTACTCTCCTCTTGTCTTAATAAGTTATACGTACTTTGTTTGGCAATAATTCCATATGTATATACTCTTATCCATTATATATCTAACTAATACCGTATAATATTATATGGTATATCCTAGTATACCCCTTTATAAATATTATGATTAGTGAAAGCTAGCTCGGACAAATATGTATACTAATAGCCATATTATTAATCAATAACATATTATATCATATAATATTATGGGATATATAAGTATCATCATATTATATAACATATCAGTTGGATAGACATTATTACGATATGTATATGGTATATATTTCAAGGTATGACGGATATATGTACATATAAGATATTATATTGAAATTGTCTACATTTGGATAGCCTAACTATATGTATATATGGTAATAGTAGTAATATCGGTGATAATGTTACTGTTAAATATACCAATATTTAACTATATGATCTTATAATCTACCTTAACTAGCACTAGATATGTTAATATTAATACTATAAATATATATTAATAATTGGTGTGCCAATTATTGTATAAACATTATACTACAATATGATAATGTACACTATTCACCATATATTAGGTTATACTAAATTAGGGATAATATCTTACAATAATAGTCTTAGGTAAATGTATTATAGACATCTACATATATACAAATTTTATATTAACTAACGATATATATATGTAATATTTAATACAAATTACATAATGTACTTATAATGCATATAATGGTAACTGCATATATTATACTAATCTATAATCAGTCAAATTCAAATGCAAGATGTTACCAGTCTAACGATGCAGATAGTCTCATGGGATTGTGGGTTATACGTATCACTGATCATCCAATGAAGCTCTTCATTATTTAGATATTATTGAAATAACTTGTATTTACTGATATTATTTCATACACCTAACCATATATAATGCATATATAACAATTTATGATTATATAATGTATTTGACATAATGTTACATGTATAAATAATACCTATGTACATATTACTATATAATTAGTAGGAGACTGATGAATGGTTAGTACATATTATTTCTCACGTTATATCATAAGTAGTGGATACTATGATATTACTATACAATAACCCAAGTACATATATACAAATAGGAGCATAGGACATCATCCAATTGCTTTATAGATTGCGTGTATTTGGGATAGGAAATACGTGTATATTACAACAAATAAATTAGATATATATCCGCATAGAGGTTATATTATATGTCATGAGCTAGATACCTGAGGAGGTAAAATACTGATAGCTGCCAAGATATTGTTATCAAGCATACCAATATATTATATGTTGATAGGGCATATTAATGAGATATGAATCCAGAAACATAATGGCATGATATAAGCATGATACTAGGTTTGTACAATGATATTATACCAGTATCCTATACTGTATTTACCATCATACTATACTAGAATATACCCAAACTATGGATACATTTAATGGGTTATGACATTAATTCTAATATATAATACAGTCTAATAATTACAGGTATCGTCAATGTATGGTTGGGTAACTGTCTAATCATAAATTTTATGGGTAATAACTGAGCTGCTTGCCATTGATATATCCTAGTATTCCCACATGGTTTTTCAAAATTGGTTAAAATATATCAATTGGTATACTAGCCCTAAACCAATATATACTATATCGATATGTGTTCTCATTTACACATATACACAATACCATTAATTGGTATCTCACATAACAAATATAATAGGTAATTCGAATTACGTTATTGATACTAAGATATATACACTGATTGCACATGGTTAGATTGTACTATAATGCATTGATATTTAGGCGGAAGTCCAAAGAGAGTCGTCATAATAAAAATAAGGATATGAATATGTATGACGACAATCTGAATCTAAGATATATGGAAATGAAGCTAGAGATTCAGAAATGAAGGGAAAAGTGTATGATATAGCTAGTTATAACCAACTAATATAATATACAAAGCTTGAATAAAGTGATTCCTGATTAATGTATGATATCTATTATACATTTGACAATGTTTTTTGAATTCTAGGGCTGACTAGGACAAGATAAAGAGTGGCTGAGATTTGATCTTAGGAAATCAATGGTTGAGATTGGATTTTGTGAAAATTTTAGTGGAAAAACTTAAATTTTGATGGAAAAAGTGTCTTGGAAATCAAAACTTTGAAATTAGAATTGTCTTGGGAAAGATTGTGGAGATTAAATTTAGGGGGTAAGTGCCTTGGGACCTAAACTTTGAAATTAGAAGTGCCTTGGGACATATTATGGAAATTAAATTTGGGCGGAAAAGTGCCTTGGGAACCTAAACTTTGAAATTACAAGTGCATTGGGAAAGATTTAGCGGAACAACAAATTAGCATATAAATACCCTGAGGTTTGTTGTTCCGCGCACGCGCCGATTTTTTTATGTTAATTTGTTATTCCGCGTCGTAGGCGCGCCGCCAAATTTGTTGTTCAACGCTGAATTTGTTGTTCCGCGCCGAAGGGGTACGTACCACTAAATATTTTTACGGTAATTTATTGTTCTGTTAAATTGTGGCTGTGGAAATAATTTTTCGAGGAACAAATTCGCGGGGGAAATCTTAAATGAACCGTGCCCGCGGGCACGGGTTATGACTAGTGATAATATATAATAACATGGACTAATAATAATTATATACAATATTTAATAGTATATACACTAACTATTAAATATTCATACTAATAATATAGTTTAAATATCACCATATATATGATATGCACAGTATTCATTATTAGTATTATGGTATCATGTCATTATTATAGTATATATGATCTTTATACCCTATATGAGGATATACTATGTATAACAATATAAGACATGTATTATGTACTAAAATTGTACTAGATATTTATTTATGTACTAATATAATATTGTATACTGGTTATAATTACTCGGTCTAAATAATTGACAGTATTTACATCTCTAAAGAATAATATTTGCTAGGTAACTGTTATAGCGGTTATGGGTATGACTAAATTTTCAACGTAGGGAACATCACTCATAATATCAATGTCATTATTTATTTGTATAACTGGGAGTATTATATGGTATCATATACAATATGTAACCAATGTACGTATTGTAACGTCATTAATACGTTATCCAATTAGACATTATAATACAAATAACAATCCTTGATTATTATTTGTATACCGGATATACATGATAATATCCTAATTGGGCTATGATCAACGGTAACTGGTATATGATGTATACTATGTGCTATATCCTTGTCAGATACATGTATTAACAATTAAATGTCGTTAGTGAGAATATATAGGACAAGTTATGATATGCCTTATAGATATGTATTTGTAATGTTACATGCATTCTAATATATCGGTATATATACCGGTATAATAAATATACCCATACTCATATGATATCTCAATGTCGGATATCAGAATTATGATATCCATACATTATGGCATAGTCATGGTACATAATCCATATTTTGCATAATGGAATACTTTAGTCATATTACTATATATCCCGATAATCGTATATCAAAATGGTACAGTAAGGAAGATCATCATGGGAATGACCTCCAAATGGGAAAGGAGAGCTCGTGAGAAGTATCTTACAATAGCATAAATGCATAGATTGGCCAAAGTGGGACGAGGCAATAAGAGTAAAGATGGCATAATTATTTAGACAAATATATAAAGTATATTAACTCTGTAATATAATCATTCGATATACATCTTAGGTGTATTTATACAGATATTGTGTATAATGCATTTACGCTATATAATGTGGTATGTATAACAATGTTAAATATTTGTGCCTATGTATGATTATATGGCACATAATCACATAACTATATGATCACAAGTATAACCGTTATAATACCCTACAAACTTTATTTGCCTATATATACATCTCAATTGCCTATATTCACACATATTATTATTGGTAATTACAGTCCAATAATTAAGCTGTGAAAATAGATAGTAATAACACCAACCCTTTTTGACTAATATACACGAATGCCTACCACTTTAGACATTGATATTAGTGTCGATGGACAGATATATCCGCAAGATTGTAATGTTTGTATGGAATCCGATTATATCATACACTATCACTCCCCCGGTACTCTATGTAAGGACCCTGTCTATGGAAAAAACACTAGAAGGGGGGTTGAATAGTGTTTATGCAAATTTAAAAGGAATTTACGCCAAATAAAATGCAATCCAACAAATAGTGCAGAATACAAAAACAACCCAAAATGAAACACACGCAAATGCAGAGATGTTTCAAGGGTTCGGATTACCCAAGTCAACTCCCGACTTGTTCCCGGTAATCCTACGTCCCTACCACCCGGATACCACCGGATACTCAAGTTAGAACCCTAACTTGAGGTTTCCTTAAAGCCCACTTGTAGCAACCCTACAAGTGCAATCGAATACAATCGATGTCCTTGACTCCCAAAACTTGGGAGCAAGCAAACCACTCTCACAACCGAGAGCACAACTCAAATAACGAATGTTATGAAATAATGAAAACAACACTTACAATCACCTATGCCTTGAAGTAGAACTTGAAGGAGGAGTGTGATGTGTGTTGAAGAACTCTCTTGGAAGAGAGGAGAAAGCCCTTTCTCTTGACTACACCAATTGCCTAGAAGATCACTCTTTGGTTCTAGGTTGGAGAGAGCAAGAGAACAAGATTTGGAAACACTTAGGGCTTTGGATTTGAGAGCTTTGATCTTTGGAAATAAAAGCTTGAGAGATTTTGCAAATGAATGAGTCACCTTCCAATGGAACAGTAGAAGATCTATTTATAGCTTTCTCAAATCCACAAAACAGTTTAGGCAAAACCCAATTGGAATCTGTGAGAAAAATCTCAACGGATAGAAACTGCACCCGAACCAGTCGACTGATGAAGACACCTCAGTCGACTGATGCACAGTCAGCATGGGTAGGTAAGAATTCATAACGGTAACTTACCACGTGGACAGTCGACTGATGAAGCAAAGACAGTCGTCTGTTAAACCAACAGGCGACTGTAATTTCTTCGACAGGCGACTGGCCGAGAGAAGGGTAAGTTAGACAAATACTGAAAATCTCACAAGAAACAGGACAGACGACTGATTCAATTAATACAGGCGACTGTTAATCAGAACAGGCGACTGTAAATCCTTAAACAAACGACTGTCAAAAGCAAGAGAAATTTTCAGAGAGCTGAATCAAAGAAATGACTTACAGACATGCGACTGTTGCAGCATAGACAGTCGACTGATCCAATAGACAGTCGACTGTATAAACAGCATTAGTCGACTGACCGTAAAAGTCAGATCAAACAAAGTTTGGGCAAGGATAGACAGGCGACTGATTTATAAAACACAGTCAACTGTCATTTGGACAGGCGCATGTGAGTCGTTCATCAGTAGCCTGTGCGAAATAATCAGAGAAGACCCAAAACTATATTGTAATAGTCTGTGCATAACAGACGACTATAGAAAAAAACACAGGCGACTGTAAACTGTTCAACAGTCGGCTGTTATAACCAATCCTAGCACAAACAATAAAGAATTGAATTGGGATCAAAGGACAATTGATCTAATGAAGTCCTATGACTGAATGTAGGTGTGTGTGAGTGCTCCATCAAAGTTCTACTTCTAAGCTACATACTAGAAGAGATAAAAGAAAATTTACATTGACGAATAATCTCTTCTTTCCATCGTATAAGCTCGAAGTCGTTACGGAGCTTCAATCAACATCTACGATCATCCAATTTATGTCATATGCCTTCAATGAAGTTTGTGAGTCATCCATTGCTAGAAGATCTTCATAATTAGCTTAGGCAATGGATTAACTGCAAAATAGGGGATTAGTCACAAGTATTTATGTTTGATCATCATTAACACCAAGTAGGGAGAAGTCCAATACTCAACACTCTAAGCTCACAAGTATAGGGGTAATTAATTATCTCTTGATATTTTTTCAAATGAGTCTGCTTTTTTGGCTAGGTAGTAAACTGATACATATAAAAATATAATAATATGAGAGTTAAATTGGTATACATTAATCGTATATAATAGGCGATAGATTAGATAAGTAGATATTAGTACATATGTATTAATACATACCCTAAGATGGTTATGTAGGTATTAATACAGTAAAATATTATGGGCCACCGTATTATATCAATTATATACGTATTAACCATTATGATATATAGTATTATATATATATCAGATATTATATAAATTATCCAAGTATTCTGGGTTGGATATGTAAATATACATGTTGTGACAGTAACATGTATATATTGTAAACTATATGTAGCCATAAATATGCCATATACTGATATAATTACGATTGACTTACTATGACTATATAACTCACAATATATACACTATACTCGGGAATATAGCTAATATTCACATATTATAAGGCAATACTAATATGTATATTTTTATGTCAAACTGTGTTATATATTGTCATGTCTAATTAAATATTAACTTATATATAGTTTGATATTATAATACCACATGAAATATTCATATTAGGATATATTACTATACCGACGAAATAAATACCATGCCCTAAGACATGGTATACTACAAATATGGAATATTAGCTAATACGTATGTTTATGTAGTACCATGGAGAGGTAGGATTATCATGATATGTACATGTTGTTACGATTAGTTTATTCTTAGCGATACAGTGGCATAATAGTTATCATTAATATATTTATATCCATGGTAAGTATACCGTATGTTAGTATAATATTGTAAGTACAAATAATAGAAATATAATAATATTTAAGAGATAGGGACATAATTATGTCTATACTATAGCAATATGTAGTACATGTTAATAGTATGGTTATATCATGGTATGTATATATGGTCTATACTAATATATACTATCGGATCTAAGTACATGATAGTATGAGTGATGTGTTATCCAAAACAATTATATATTATCTGAGTATATTAATAATTGATATAATATATACTAAGCATATATTATGTTATACATAATTATCTGTTTTAAGTATACATTTTCAAGAAAGCCAACATACATATTATCATACGGGTATTATTGATTAGATGTTATATCCTGTATATAATAACACTATATACATAGTATGTACAAATTATGATACAGATTAAGGATATGGTCAGTATGTGATATATCCCTAAGTTGTCTAGATATATTTATTATACATAACATTATAGTTACATTTATTGTATTTATAACGGATTCAAATTAGTGAGTATATAATTTTATCCTAAGATATTAATATATACCATTTAGGATAAGTATACGTTAATAAAATTAGCCCTAATATAACTCTGAAATGTACGTTAATAAATTCGTTCTATACATGTAATTTTATAATCATAACCATTGAATATCCACAATATATTCTTGATTTGACTAATATCTGGTAATATAGAATTTCCTTGAAAATACTTACCAGTTATGTATTATACATATCTACATATAATGGCACAGTTAGCCGTCAAGATACATAGCATCACTATTTTCATACGGTCAATATGCCAGGCGGTTTGATGACTATAATACATATATCAATTTAGACATTAGTTGATTATGGGTATGAGATATTTAATTAGTGCAATATATAGCATAATATATATGGTTATACTCAAGTAATAATACGCAATTATAATTCTAATATGTTATAACATATTATAGATACCGAATATTATCCAATATAATACTAAATTCGGGTATGTGTAATATATATTATTACTGATATCTGTATTATCAGTAATAATCACTAACATATACTTAGATATATGTATACAACTATGACTATATATCATGTAATTTAGTATACTATATGATATACATAGACATGTACGTACTTATTGGTTATTTAGGGTATCTATTGGAATAAATGTCACGCCCCGCTTCCCAAACTACGGAAGCGTGACTAAGGCCCGCTTAGGCCGGAGCTGAGAAGCTCGGACCTAATAAGTGTCTGTGTGGTACTCCAAGACGAAGGAACAGGTCCCTGCAAGTTAGTACGGAACAACAAAAGTACTGAAAGAGAAACATTCATTTTATTCCAAAACAACAATACAGAAGTACTGAGAGTCTAACAAAAGCCTAACACGGCTACAACAACTGAAAGTAAACTACTGGTGCAAGCACCCAACCTAGACAGAAAATAAACGGTGCTACGCACCCAACTAAACTACAGTGAGACCTCTGGATCAGCAACGTGAAGTCCTCTAGCTCTGGTCCTCCTCGGGCACGTACTCTGGGTCGACGTCCTCGGGCTCTATGTACTCTGGTAGGTCCGCCTCGTCAACGTACTCCGGCTTAGCACCTGACGTACAGCACCCAAAAGAAAGGAACTGTACGTCAGGTAAAGTCTACAAAAGAGGATTAGACTCTATTGCAAGTGTACTGGAATTTTAAGCAACGATTTACTGGTTGATTAGCATGCTTGGGTTATAACATAGTAACAAAAGAAGGTAAACGGAGCAGGAAAGGTAAAACGCGTCAAGCAGTAGTCGTAGCGTGTGCTACCGACTACGGGACTAACCTAAGAGGGACGGGACAAGACAAGACGGGACAAGACACGTGTGACACGAAGGGTTCACGCCGTACGGTTCGAGGGGGATCAGACCCTCTCCCCATGCGCACGCTCAACCCTACCCCAACCCAGGAACTCAGAACTAGAAGGTACAGAGATCACTCCCGCTAGGGAAGCATCCAAAACGCCCGCAGGCTTTTTGTATAACAGGGATCACTCTCGTATGGAGAGCATCCGAAACGTCTGGAGGCTTTTTGTGTAACAGGGATCACTCTCGCGTGGAGAGCATCCGAAACGCCCGGAGACTTTTTGTGTAACAGGACACGACACACAAGGAATTGTTATTCTAGGGGGTCCACACGCGCGCACACACAGGAAGAACCCTAAAGTGTCAAATGATGTTGTTGTTGCGCTTAGACTTCGTCGTCAAGTCTAAGCCGTCAAGGGGCGCCCCGGACGCTATCATTTAACGTCCGGTTCTCTTTGTTCACATTTAACAATTCTAAGAGTATAAGACCTAGACACGGCCAAAGGTACAGGTGAGTACACTTGCCTGCGGTGGCGAGTGTGTCGTCCGTCCGGAGCGTCCCGTCCAAGCGTCTTGTCTGCGGTAGTACGTCTGAAACAGGGTCACGGCGATGGTGTCAGGTCGCATTTTCAACAAATCCTATTAGGGTTTGTTTCTAAAATTGACGGGACTACCCTATCAGTCAAAAAGTCACGTTTTGATGTTTTTTTGTTCAGTCTAGATCGACGTCAACCCTATGTGCACAGAAAAATAGTCCGTTCGTCGATCTTCCTATGGTGGGCAATCATTTTACAGATGCTGAAAATAAATTTAGTTCAAGTTGTCCAATTTTAGTTTAAGGTTTGATTGAACTACGGTGGGGGTTCGCTACGAGTTAGGGGGACCAACCTCTCCGGTGTTTGACGTAGAATGGAAGTAGGGTCTGAACGGTGGGATCTCCTCGTCGTCTACGGTGTCTCGGCTATGGGTTGCATAACCAGAAACGTTCTGACAGCGAACTGGAAGTGAGGGCAGCGAGCGGGGATTGCGGCCAGCGAAGACGAGCCCGGCAGTGGTCCGTAAGAGGCGTAGGCGGCGTCGAGGGGCCGCTGAACAACGAGTACGGATAGACAATGGCCAAGGGGCCAAAACAGTGAGCAACTGATGCAAAACAATGAGACAGAGGCAAAACGTCGTCTCAACATCGATCGGAGGCTGGCCGTGGGGCTGTCTGACTCGGGGAGGCTAACAACGGGGTGCTCCCAGCCTGGAGGGGTGGTCGGTCAGATCTGGGGCCGCTAGGCGACGCCTGCGGCGGTGCAGCACCTGAAAAAAACAGCGGCAGTAGCTGTGGGCTGCTGCCGTCGCTGCCGCAGTGGAAAACGGCCGCCGGCGGGGTGGTTTCAGGCAGCCGAGGGCGGTTGAGGGAAGTGCCGGCGGTCGGGGGTTTGTCGACGGTGACTGGGGGCTCCGACGGCGACTTGAATGGACGGTGGCGGCGAAAAAATGCATAGCAGCCGTGAGCTGCTGTGCGACGGTCTTGGGCATGCTGCGGCGGCGGACGGTGGCCCTGCGGCGGTTGGGGGTTGCAGCAGCGCCGGCGGGGGACTTGAGAGCGAGGGAGAGAAGGAGGTGCGAGAGGGAGTGGGAGATATCACGGGGTGGGGGGTTTAGCTTTGGTGGCGGCTGAAAAATTTGATACCCTAGGTTAAAATGTGAGGGTGAGTAGGTAGGGTTTGATTTGATTATAAAATGAAAGTTAGCTAAGTACATATAGGTTTTAATAATATTGTGGGTGAGAGAGAGAGAGAGATAGGGGAGGTGGAAATAGGGAGAATGGAAGGTGCAAATAAAAGATGAAATCAATCCCCTTGACACGCATGAGTATCCCTAGGGATTTCATTAGATCCGATTTCAAATTGAAATTTGAATTGGTTAAGGCTAATCAACGGTCGGGATTTAATTAGGGGATAAGTCCCGC
Organism: Scilla litardierei; assembly: GCA_030789695.1. NCBI lineage: Eukaryota > Viridiplantae > Streptophyta > Magnoliopsida > Asparagales > Asparagaceae > Scilla > Scilla litardierei. Next base: position 438,538,943 of record CM061142.1, on the reverse strand, counting down.
TACGGGCATTGGAAAAAATAATCCGAAAATACCGGAACGATCGTGGAGACGAGAAGTACGGGGCTACGGAGTCCGATTATGTGCTACACCTACCAAAATTTAATGTAAAATCGGGAACTGAGTATTAAGGCCAAAAGACCAAAACGCCCTTCCATTCAAAGTCGTTTTGCGAGAAAACGAGCCGTGAAATGACATTCCCAAAAATTTCTATAAAATTTTACACTTCCATACGATCACAACGGCATATCATAGCGTATATACCGAAACCAAGAAAGAGCCAAATTAAATACGTGCACGAAAAACTACGTGCACGCAGAAAATCCATAAAGTCGGAAAGCGGCCGTTACAATAAACTACCATTAATTTATAATTGTGATATGAAGATGGGTATATCCATATATATCATGACCATGATACTCCAAATACTTATGTTATGATAGTATATAGTATGTGTAAGCTATTGAAATCATGTCGATATATTATATTGTACCTACATTATGGATAGTTAACTAAGGTAACTATAATATGATATGACATGGCTAATAATTATTTTGTCGTGTATTGTGTAATATTAAATATTCTATACGTTATTTGTAATCGATATAATGTTAAGATATGTATCTATACTATATAATTTATTCGTATATATCATTAATATAATGTAATGTCCGTAATAGGATAACTACATATTAATATTTGGACCTACTTACAGGTATCGTCAATATATCGATATACATTATTATCCCACCATATACTACCTATATGTAAGTACGATAAATGAATTACAATTTATAGCTTACATATAAATTAACATAATATATCTAATAATATAACCTTATAATGTCCATTAATTAATATCTATTATCATGTATATTGATAATACATGTTATAACCTTTGCCTATATTTCAAGGTATGTTCAATATATAGGTAATTTGATATAGACTATCTCTATATATTATATAGTATATTTAGTGTTATAAAGGTTTAATGTATTTATGATAGTATATTGTC
>CM061142.1:438501316-438537431 GCA_030789695.1 Scilla litardierei | reverse complement strand
ACTAGCCCATACGGGGTGTCAAAAGGCCTTGGTCAAACACGAATGTGCCGTCTAGCCCATACGGGGCTAACATTTTATAAAGTTTTTTCTTGGGCTCTACTTCTTGAAGATTAGCCATAGTGTTCTACTTCATGCGAGATTAGCCATGTCATTGTGCTCTACTCTACGGAGATTAGCCAATGTACTTATGACATTGTGCTCTACTATACGGAGATTAGCCAATGTATTTCAAATTTTTGAAAAAGGTGTTTTCAAATAGGTTATGTCCCGTCCTTAATCGGGATAGCGCAATTTAGAATTCCAAGTCCTACCATGATCCGGCCATGGTTATCTAACCCATGGGTATGTAGAACAGGTCTCGTGGCTTGGCAATTGTTGCGCTAAAATTCTTTGCGCAAACTCTCACCTATTCCATTTTGAAAGATATGTTTTTCAAAAGTATTTTTCCGCTGCTGGTACCATACGGGTATCATTTCTGATTTCTTTTTTACATGAGATAAGTAAGAGGGATACTTTGAAAGTTAGTTCTAGATGGTAGTTGGGAACGTAGTGAACTTCTCGATTCTAGAATAACATTTCAGCTTATCCAAGGAACTTATCAAGTGTTTAAGAATCGAAACTTTATGCATAGAATTTTGATCGTGTTTTTCATTTTCTTTGCAGTTTTTTGATTCGAATATGTCTACCGCTTCTAAGAACATTGTCGCCGAGCTTAACAAAGGTGAGAAGCTCAACGGCGAAAATTATAAACTATGGTCAATAAAAATCCAATATGTTTTGGAGGAGTAAGATGTGCTTGAAACACTTCAAAACATAATGGAAGAACCTGAGTTGGGCAATACGGCCCAACACAAGAGGGACTGGGAAGCTTATGAGACTTGGACTCGAAAGAACAAAATAGCATGTATTACGTTACTGTCCGCAATGGACAATGACATAATGTGTATATTTCGGGAATTCGACCTAGCCAAAGACATATGGTCTGAGCTAGAAGTAAAGTTTGGTGGAACTTCGGTTACCAAACTCCGCTCCTTAAATATTCAATTTGATTCGTACAAGATGCGGCGAGATCATTCTATGAAAAAGCATCTCCGCCACATGGCGAATCTCATAGCTGAATTGAAGGATGCAGGTCTTACGCTGTCTGACGAACAACAGATCCAAGAAGTCATTCGTTCACTCCCAGATAGCTGGGATAACATGAAAATACACCTCACTCATAATGAGTGCATTAAAACTTTAAGCGATGTATCCAAACACCTCGAACTCGAGGAAGAGCGGATTCAAGCCGCAAAACCTAGTGCAGAAGTGCACATGGCCGCTAGTTCCTCACATGGAGGAAATAAGCGGAAGAATAAACGCTTAAGGTTTGTGAACGAACGAAAGCAAGAACCGGAAACCTCAAAGAAGACTAAGAACAAAAAGTGGCAAAAGAATGTGCACTCAAAGAAGAAAAACTTGAAGAAGATCAAGTGCTTTAAGTGCAACAAGTACAGTCACTTCGCCCGTATGTGTACGGATGGAAGTGATAAGGTAACTTGTAGGGCTAGTTACATATGTGTTTCTAGTTCCGTGTTTCTTGCTGAATTTAACTATTTTTGGTTGATTGATTCAGGGGCCACAGACCACGTAGCGAAGGACAGAAGGTTCTTCGTAGAGTATCGAAGGATAACTCAAGGAACAAAGTGGATATACGTCGGCAACAACACTCGTGTTGAAGTCAAGGGCGTCGGAACATGCAAGCTAGTTCTCGACAACGGCCGGACTCTATTATTGCACGACGTCCTCTTTGCTCTAGATATTAGAAGGAATATCGTTTCCGTGGTCATGTTAATGTCTTTAGATTATGAATGGAGGTTCTATAAACAAAATGTTGACCTTGTTTGTAATAGTTCTTTAGTTGGGTTGGGTAATGTTTGTAATGGATTAATTGTTTTAAACACAATGTATGATGATTCTTCTTCTATTAATGAAAGTTTCCATTTGACAAATGCTTCTAACTCTGAATCTAAGATCATTTGTTGGCATGCAAGACTTGGTCATATTGGACCAACTAGAATGGATAGACTTGCCAAAAGTGGCTTGCTATCTAATGTTTCAAAAGTTGAAATGTCAACTTGCTAACATTGTCTTGTAGGGAAAACTTGTCGCAAGCCGTTTGGAACTGGCACAAGGGCCGAAGTTCCATTACAGCTTATCCATTCGGACATTTGCGGTCCAATGAATGTTAAGACAAGACGCGGGAAGTCCTATTTCATCACATTTATTGATGACTTCACCAGTTTCGGTCACATTTATTTGATTTCCCACAAACATGAAGCTTTATCTTGCTTCAAAAACTATATGAGTTTAGTGGAAAACCAACTAGATCGTAAGATAAAGGTCTTGCGAACCGATCAGGGTGGAGAATATCAATCAACGAGTTTTAAGGAACTCTGTGATGAAAAAGGCATAGTTCATCAAATAACTATGTCTTATACTCCGCAACAAAACGGTGTTGCGGAAAGAAGAAATAGGACATTGATGGAAATGGTTCGATCAATGATGTCTCAGGCAAATTTGCCCATCACCTTTTGGGGTGATGCATTATTGACGGCAGCATTCATCTTAAACCGTGTACCCTCGAAGTCTGTAAGTTCTACTCCTTATGAGTTGTGGAACAATAGAACTCCAGACTTAAGCATTCTAAAACCTTGGGGTTGTGTCTCTTACACACATTTATCCTCTCACAAATATGGCAAACTTGGGCCACGTGGGAGGAAGTGTATCTTCATCCGATACGCAGAAAACTCCAAAGGATATGTTTTCGTCGGTCAAGAGGACAATGGGGGTCTAATAGAATTCGAATCGAGGAATGTTGTCTTCTTAGAAAACGAGTTTCCAAGACAGGGTGAGATAAGTCAAGACTTATCCTTGTTTGAGACATGGGATCAAGAAGGATCGGAACGTTCGAGTGGGAGAATCCTTGGTGAAGAAGAAAATACGTTTCAAACTTCACCAATGGATGATACGAACGATACCAATCCTATTCCGAGTGGGAGTGATGTTATTCCAAGTGGGAGTGATGTCATTCCAAGTGGGAGTGATCAAACTCAAGCAAGACGTAGTAATCGAACGAGGCTAACACCTCTAAGATTTGAGGATGAATTTCCTCAAACATTCATGACATTACTACAAGATGATGACGAACCTGCAAATTTCAAACAGGCCGTCACATGCCCTGTTAAAGATAAATGGATAGCGGCGATGGAAGAAGAACTTCAATCCATGAAAACAAACCAAGTCTGGGATTTGGTTGATTTACCTAAGGGACGTAGAGCCATTGGGAACAAGTGGGTTCTCAAAATCAAGCATAAGGCTGATGGCTCCATCGAGAAATATAAAGCTCGCCTTGTTGCGAAAGGTTTAACGCAACAGGAAGGAATAGACTACGAAGAGACTTTCTCTCCTGTCGTGCGTTTTACCTCCATTCGCTTAATTCTGGCAATGGTTGCTTGTTTGGACCTCGAGTTACATCAGATGAATGTAAAGACTGCTTTTCTTAACGGAGAACTAGATGAGGAGATCTACATGGAACAACCAAACGGGTTCGTACAAGAAGAAAACAAACATAAGGTTTGTAAACTTCGTAAATCCATATATGGTCTTAAACAATCCTCAAGGCAGTGGTATATGCGCTTTCAAGAAGTCGTTTTGTCGTATGGTTTCTCCATGCTCGACGAAGACAACTGCGTATACATTAAGAGGATTAAGAACAAGTATGTAATTATGTCTCTTTATGTAGATGACATACTTATAGCCGGAAATGATAAGCGTCTTATCATGGATATCAAAGCTTGGCTTTCATCCGTCTTTGAAATGAAAGACATGGGTGAAGCTGCATATATCCTCGGGGTTGAGATCTCAAGGAATCGTTCCAAGAAACTTCTTTCTCTCTCTCAAGAGACATATATAAAGAAAGTTTTAGAACGGTTTAATATGCAGGACTGCAAGCCAATTGATAATCCAATAAGCAAAGGCGAGGGTCTATGTTTGGAGATGTGTCCCAAAGATCCAAAAGAAAGGAAAGCTATGGAAAAGGTTCCATACTCCAGTGCTGTCGGGAGTCTGATGTACGCCATGATGTGTACCAGACCGGACATTTGCTATGTTGTTGGTATGGTAAGCTGTTACCAATCCAACCCAGGACAGGCACACTGGAAAGCGGTGAAGAGGATATTAAGGTACCTCAAAGGGACTGCGGACTATGCGTTGTGCTATCAAGGCAATACCTTGAGACTCGAAGGCTATACCGATGCTGATTGGGCAGGTGATCTCGACGAGCGAAGATCTACCTCAGGCTTTGTTTTCTTGCTCGGGAATGGTGCAATATCCTGGAGCAGCAAGAAGCAAACCTGCATCGCCCTATCAACCATGGAAGCCGAATTCGTAGCATTCAGCATGGCGGTCCAAGAAGCTGTTTGGCTTAGAAAATTCTTAGACAGGCTGACGAATGCCACTGACTCGAGCACTGTTCCTATATACAGTGATAGTCAAGCCTCGATTGCCTATGTCAAAGATCCTAAATTTCATTGTAAGACCAAACACATTGATATTCGATTCAAGTTTACAAAGGACTATGACAAACGGAAGGAAGTAGACATAGGATACATATCCACGCATGAGATGATAGCGGATCCCCTTACTAAGGCGATCCCCAGAGATGTGTTCTACAAACACTTATCATCTATGGGAATGCGTAGGTGCTGAGCTGTATCATGTAATATTTCCCATGTCTATAGAAGATCAAAGTTTAATAAAAGGAAGAAGTTCTTTTATATATTGCATACAAGTTTCTTACAAATTATTTTATACATTTGTGTTTAAGTCTCAGCTATTTTATTGTGTGTATGTCGGACAGATTAAGGTTGGCTCTCTCACATGAGCAACCGCCTTATCTTATCAGATGGATAAGATAGAGATGAGACTAGTTTAAAGTCAAAATCATTAGACAAATGATTTAGAGTCGTGACTTAAACAAGATAGTCGAATGAAAGATCTGCATCATATGGATGCTTACAAAAGATCTGAGATCTGTATCACAAGGATATTTAAAAGAGATCTCATAGGATTTTTTAATCCTATCTGTCTTATGCAGGATGAGAGTCCGGGAATATTTCATGGGTAGTAAGGGGACTCAAAAGATAGGCACTGTGGTGTCTGATCTTTCATCCGTACAACATCATTAAGACATACTCTCCCTGGGAAAGGAGTGATGTTGTAATACGTGTTCATACCACGTATGCATTTCGACCACTGAGTTAGTAGCAATAGTGTTTGCTATTATGTGAGACTCAAAGGCCATATGGGTCTTAACTCTTACCCTCAAGGACTCCAATTGGTTCCTTTAGATTTGACGAGATGATCGCTATCTTAGCGTGTTGCTAATGGGCTATGGTAATTCGGCTCGGCGGGGCACGTTAGAAAAGCGAATCAAGTCAAGATCAGAAGGTTCGCAAGAATAGGAAGATTGATTTCATATTCGCATTTGGACTTTAATGATTCAAAGCTGGCCAGCCAATTGTGATCCAGATGGGACTCAATTGTTGAATATAAAGTATAAGAAATGTGAAGAAATAATCTAGGGTAAAGCATGCGTTGAACTACTCAACTTTGCACCTTCGAGGTCGTTGTGTATCTCTAACAAGTGCACAACAACAGACTCTACGCGCATGACGGTCGCACGGTCTATTTCTCGGTATGATAGATGAAAGAACTAAGAGAAAGACGTTCTCTTACAATCCCCTCAAGTGTGAGTGGGAGATGTTGGATATGGAAGACGTTTATACACCCTTGTGGGGGATGTACGAGGGAATACAGACCTCGAACGTCGCGTACACGAAGTCGTGTGCAAAGGGAATCTGTTCCCTTGCGGAGAGGATCTCTAGATTAATGGGAAAGTCGCATTATATGTGCATAAGTGCATGCGACATATGGCTAATAAAGGGGTAATATCTTAAGCTTATGTTGTACCATGCATATGGTACAACTTAAGCTTATAATGTGCCATGTACGATGTTACACCTTCGTTAAATTGTTCCAAAGGAACAATTACTCCTAAAATAACTACCTTGGGGGCTATAAATAAGACCCAAGGGTTAGCCATTTCCTTACACTTTTGCATGGCATTCTTGCATGCATTTTCATTCTAGCGAAGCTCTGCCGAAATCCTTCCTCTCCCTTTATCCAAGTTCTTAATCTAAAAGTAGAGATTTAGATTGTGGATTTAGTAGCCTTACTCCGTTCGTGAGAAGACTCGATCCGTCGTGGCGAATCCGAAGGCGAAGTTCTGTGACTACCGTGCCGCATACGCAAGCGTAAGTCTCAACTTCATTTATCGATCCTAACTCTGTTTTGGCAGGATCCTACAAACTTCACCTCATCCAACGTGAGTGAGTCTCGGCCATTCAACATCGAGCCTACAAACTTGGCATACACCGGAGCAAGAGAACACAATAGTGCCATAGCATGTTGCTCGTCCTCTATCACACTCCCTAATTTCCGTAGGTCCATTACTATACGGTCCATCTCACCAACATGGTTCCACAACGAGGTTCCCCTTTTCATCTTGTGAGAAGAGAAGCGTTGCCACAATTGCAACCTTCGTCCAATTGGTGTCTTGGTCGAGTACCGAGCTTCAAGCATCCTCCATAGGTCGCTCACGACCTCCACATCGGCAAATTGCCTAAGGATCTCATCCTCCAAGGATTGCAATATCTCACCGAGGGCTTTAAGCTCCATCATTCGCTTATCATACACCGTTGCCTTAAATGGCATGCCTGTATCACATACGGCACCGTAAACTCCATGGTGCTTCAACAAAGCCACCATCTTTTGTCGCCACGGACCATAATTGTCCCGGCCTTTAAGCCTCTCTACTTCGTATAAACACCCGGCCGTCTCCTCATATGAGCAAGACGCCATCACGGCACTACACTTCTTCGCAAACCGGAAGCTCTGATACCACTTGTTGGATCCCCCGTGGACCTCCCCAACACTTAGGCTAGGTACACAACGCCACCTGTATTGCGGAAACGGTGGCCAAACAACCCCAAGCCCGAATTCCACCGAGATGCCACCTAGGCACAAAACCAAACACCTCACGGGCACAAGAGAGAGTTGCCACCAACAACCAACTCCCTCAACAATCTTGCGATAGACAATGTAAGCACGTAAATATAATACGAAATTAAGAGCAACACAAAAGAGACGGAGATTTACCCTGGTTCGGTTGCGAACAACCTACGTCCAGCATCCAATGCACCTGGTTCCACTACTGATCAAGCAAGGCATACACCGACCCCATCATCTTCTTCCTCCACAATGAGAGACAAGCTCCAAGCAACAAGACCTAACCCTAGATCTCTCACCAAGCTCACACACACTCTCAACCAAGTGGGAATCCTTGATAACAAAGCCTCTACAACACGTAGAGCTCCTCAAGGGACCAATCCCACACCAATGGAGATCACTCCTTGGTAATATAGCCCCAAACTTGGAAGCTACCCAAGGGACTCTAGATCTCAAACACGGAAGGAGAAACGAAGACACTCACCTTGGATCTCATAAGCAAAGATCCTTGGCTTTCCAAAACCCTAGCTTTGCTCTCCAATTCTCAGATCCAAGACCCTTTGGCTCTACTCAAGAAAAATGGCACAAGGCCTTTCTCTTCTTCCCACCAAAATGAAAGCCTGAGCTCCCTGGAAATAAGCAGCAGCAACTCTCTGTTTTTGGTTTCTGGAAACTAATGCTACACACTTTCTCTCTGTCGGCCACAAAGTGAAGCCCCTCGATTGCTGTCGGTTTCCCCAAAGGAAAGGTCAAGGCACACCATCAATTGGCCAACAATAAAAGTAAAGAGAGGGGCCCAATGCCTTAGGGATTTATCAGCATAAAAAACAACACAGGGCATCTTCCATCAGCATAAAGCGCTCAGCTCGCACCATGACCCCGGTAAGGTCCTTCGGGGGGTCGTTGTGCAGCGATTTCTTCAGGCCACGGTGCCGTAACCCCTTCTTCAGGGCCGTCTTCACTACCAGCTCGGGGCAGCTCTCTATGTTGAGTCGATCTGTGTTGAAGCGGCGCATGAAGTGCCTCAGAGATTCCCCGGGACCCTGCACCACATTAAACAAAAGCTCTGAATCCGGCTTTACCCGCCGTCCGGCCACGAACTGTCTGCAGAACAACTGGGCGAGCTCCTTGAAGCTATCGATGGATCGATTGGGCAGGCTATGGTACCAGGTCCTCGCCGCCTTCTGGAGGGTGGAATAAAAACCTCTACATAGCAGGGTGTCGTCCACCCCCTGAAATGCCTTGACCCCTTCATAGTCCACCACGTGGTCGGCGGGATCGCCCGTGCCGTCGTACTTCTCCAGCGTCGGCACCTTGAAACTTGAGGGCACTCGTGCCTCAGTTATCCTCCGGGTTAGGGGGCATCGTTCACCATTAACGCCCCCGGCCGTCCTCCTTCGTTCATCTCGCGCTCGCCAGGCGGCAGTGGGGGGACGTGTTCAGACTTGGCCGCCCCTAGTGTACCCCGAAAGCCGGGGGCGGGCTCCTTCTGGGCACATCCCTTTTCCTGCCCTGGCGTTCCCGCCTATCCTGCTTCGCTCGGGGGGGGGACTTCCGCTCTGATGGGACCGATCCCCAAGGTCTCGGCGATCGTTTCGCCGGTGCCTGGATGAATATGATCGTCTAGTCGAGGCGGTCATCGACCTCCCCTCAGATTGCTCGAAGCCCCTCCTGCCTTCCTCGCGATACGAGGCGGGGGTGGGAGACCGTGCTGGGTCGAAGCCTGGCATAGTGAATTGCCGCTCCAGGTTGGGCCTTCCGTTCCCGTGGTCGGTGACCACGGCGGACCATACGGATTGGTGGCCTCCTCCCCAGCGGTGGGCCTCGCTCAGCTCATCTCCCTGGACGGGCACGTCGTCGACGAGTTGCTGAATCGTGGCGGCCAACGTCCGGATGTTGGCGTTAGTCTCCTGGGCGAAGGTGTGGAGCTGCTCTTGGGTGACCGATCGGGACTCACCTGTCCCCTCGGTGGTGTGGCTGAGATGATTATGGGGGGCGGGCACCCCGCTCCATTGCAAATGGTTTCCATTCTGGTGGTTTGACATGGGCTTGCTTCGTGTTCCCACAGACGGCGCCAGATGTTTACGGGTGTTTTCTCACCGCAGGATCGTTGACCGGGGATTGAGTGGTCAACGCGGTCAAGGGGTCGATGTTGACCCCTTGGGAGTGCCGAGCACACGTGCACTCGGCACGGGTTGGAGTTGGCGTCGGGGTCGAGCGCCGGATCCGAGCAGGACGTCGGCTCCTGGTTGAAGCAGAGCGGAGGGGAAGCCTCGGCTCGGCTTCTGTGGACTCGGCCTCGATCAGACGAGCGTCGATGGGTAGCCTCGGCGCCTCGGTCTGCTTCTCCCTGAATAGACGAGAAACTCGTCAGGGTGGCCGGACCTTGGTTCCGGCCGTATCCCCTCCGATGCCTAAGTCAGATCAGGGTCTGAAGGATACTCGGCGGGGTAGGCACGACTTGGAAGGAGATCGATACGCTGACCCACAGCGCGAGCAGGGGGGAGGGAAAAGGAATGACGAAAGACCAAGGTCGTTGATGGTATACCTTCGGTTAGAATACCTGGGGTTCGATCCTTTGCTCCGTTGTCTCTCTGGTCCTTTTATAAGTGGTTTCGCCGCGATCACCTCTCGTCCACGTCACCACGCCACTCCTCGCGACGACGCCTGCCAGCATCATGGGGGGGGCCGCTTGTCTCCAGTCACGCCGTCACGCCGTTCGCCACTATGCCCATCATGGTGCATGCCAGTGTCACGGGTCAGCCCATTCCAGAGCTCCCTGACGGGCATTTAATGCCCCCCATTCTTAGGGGGAGTGGTTTCTCCCATTGATCGTAGGCTGGTCTGTGGGTGGTTCGAGCTTGAGAGTTTCTGGGGGCCTCGTTGATTGGGCCGCGTTTTCCCCGTGGGCCTCATTGGCGGGGCCCAATCTTGCTAGCAGGCACGTCAACAATAGTCGTATCAAAAGGATATGGTGATTTCTTCTTGGAAAAATAAATTGCCACGTGAATTATGTCTTCCAACCAATTGAAATAAGGGGATTTGACGTGTATCTCCTTACCTTTGTTTGCAAGGCAGTGAGAGAATATTTAGCACGAGAAGGATCGAAAAATGACATTTTCTTTCTTACTGTGACATATGCTAGCTGCAACCTGGAAATAATACCAAGAAAGTGATTTAGAACAAAACATTAATGAATATAATAATGCATTTTAAAAAGAAATAGATAATATCATGCGAGTGTCATTTTTTTTAAAAAATGTATTAACAAAGACATACAACATCACAATTTCTACTAGCAAAAAGAGAAAGCACCAAAAGAATATTTTTAGGGTTTCCTACGGTCCAGAAAACATTTGAATGTTGTAATGCAGCAAATAGGTATTTATGGGTCTATGGATAGGTATAAAGCTAGATTGGTGGCTAAGGGATTCTGACGGACTTACGATGTAGATTTACGAAAGACATTTCTCTTGTGGCATGCCTTAATTCCATTTGGGTTCTCTTCTCCACTTTCTTTAACCAATAATGGTTTATGTCTCAACTTGATGCCAAGAATATTTTTCATATGAAAATCTTAAGAAGGTCTGCATAATGCAAAACCCCAAATTATGTTTTCTCAAGAGGAGAACACCATATGTAAGCTTACCTCAATTTAAGATTAAAATAGAGTCTACATGCATGTTTATTAAGACGGGGTGCTTCAGAAAGTACCATCCAGAGTACTCTATTTTTTTTTCCATTCGTACTACTATTGGATCAATAGTTCTTGCAGTATATGATAATATGCTATCGGATCTGATACGATCATCCTAGAGCGGCCCAAAAGCAAGCGGCCCAAGCCCACGCTGGAAGCAGGAGGCACCCAAAAGGAGTTTGGGCCAACCGTCGAGACCCTCGTGAGGACCCGGTATCGGATCGGCCACGATCGGACGTGCGCTCGGTCAACTCACGTCAGCGGAAGTAACCGCTTCCCAAAACACTACCCCTTTATGACCATTAAGGGACCCCATTCAACCACCTTCATGGCACATGAAGCCTGAAGGCACCTTAAGGGAGGCGGATCATGGGAGCGGAAAAGGAGGGCGTGGAGGGGGAACGATCGTGGGAGAATCCCTATATTGGGACTCGAGGGGGGAGGACGAAAGGGACCGGACCCCGGATACCAACAGAGGGAGGTATTCTTCTCAAATACCTTGTTTTTCATTCTACATTCCCTCCATTAGCTCGGTCCGAGGATACGTGTATCGGCCATCCTGTGAGCCGTACTGGTCCCGCCCTGTACCTTTCAGATCCGATCTGACTTAGGCATCGGAGGGGACTTGGCCGAAACCAAGGTCTGGCCCCTCTGACGAGCTCCTTCGTCTGTCCAGGTCAAGCTGATCTTCCCCCGCCGAGGCTACCCTTAGCGCGGCACCTTCCGAAGCCAGGCAAACCCGGCGTAGAGCCCGCTCGCCTCCGATGAGCACCTTTGTCAACCGAGGCCGAGCGTTCCCCATGGTGCAGAGGCTACCGCTATGCACCCCTTGGCCGAGGCCTGGTGTACTAGCCGACGAGCTCAATCGCCCTCGACACACCGAGCCTGCAATTCCCGGAGCTGGCATGGTGATCCAAGCTACCCCGTTGGGCGATCGCATGCTTGACAGGACCCAGGGGTCTTACCTGATCCCTTGACCATGTTGACCATCCAACCATTGGTCAACGATTCTGTGGTTTGAAAACACCCGTAAACATCTGGCGCCGTCTGTGGGAACGAACTAACACCTACGTGAAGCAACCACATAAGTGATGACACGACCACGCCCCTCCCGACGAAGGAGAGCCGCAGTCCCGATACCATTACGAGGGTCGTTCTGCGATCGTCTGGGAAAAATCTCGACTACTCGGCACGCCTCCCGTGCTAGGGGGCCAAACGAGCCCCGGTCTTGACCCGCAGGGGCCGATGACGGGGAATCCAGAAGCCCTCCCCTGCTCCTCCATTTCGACGACGGGATGCAAAGAGGGTTAAGCCGCGGCCCGATGAGGCACTTGTTGTCTCCGCCGTTATCGATACCACCATCGTCAGGTGGTTACTCGTTGATACCAGCAGCTCGTGCGACATCCTCTTCATGTCAACCCTTGAAAGGATGGGGCTGCAGGATGAAGACCTGGAGCCGTGCTCTGGGCCTGTGATTGGTTTCACGGGTCACTCCACGCCCATCATAGGGGTGATCCGCCTCCCCGTCATGCTCGAGAAGCCACCCAACTTGGTTACCTTGGCGATAGAGTTCGTGGCTTTGAGGATCGGGTCGGCGTATAATGGGATCATCGGTCGCCCACCCTTCAATGTTGCTGGAGCTGTGGTCTCGACCCTCCATCGGACGGTCAGGTTCCAGACCCTGGGAGGGATCGGGCAGGTGAAGGTGATCCGGGGAAACCGAAGATCTGCTACCAGCTAGTCGGTGTGGAACGCACCGAGGAGCATGATAATCCGATGGACCTACTCGACCAGAGGTATGGTCCGATGCCCACTCCTGGGGAAGAACCAGAACTAATTCCTGTCACGAATGTTGACGGAAGATTCGTCTCCATCGGGTCTGGGCTGGACCTGAACAGAGACGTGAATTGATTGAGTGCTTGGAGGCCAATCTGGATGTCTTCGCCTGGTCGCCCGACGACATGCCCGGCATGGACCCCCGAGTGATCATACACCAGCTAAACGTCGACCCCAATTTTAAACCAGTTAGGCAGAAGAAGAGAAACCTGAGTGGTCAAAAGAGGAAGGATGCGTCCGAAGAAGTGGGACGCCTGCTTGACGTCGGCTTCATCCGGGAGGTCTGGTACCCGAAGTGGCTATCCAACGTCGTAATGGTCAAAAAGTCCAGCGGTAAATGGCGGATGTGCGTGGACTTTAGCGATCTTAATAAAGCTTGCCCAAAGATAGCTACCCACTACCCCGCATTGACCATCTCGTGGACAACGCTTCTGGCTACGAGATGCTCAGCTTCATGGATGCCTACTCCGGGTACAACCCGGTCCAGATGGACCCTCGGGACGAAGAGACGACGTCCTTCACCACCGACCGAGGGAACTTCTGCTACAAGAAGATGCCCTTCGGCCTGAAGAACGCGGGGGCGACCTACTAAAGGATGGTCAACAAGGTGTTCGATTCTCATATAGGGAGGAACCTGGAAGTCTATGTTAATGATATGTTGGTCAAGTCAAGAGGCCCAACCGACCACATCGCGGACCTACGTGAGACTTTTGAGCGGCTGCGAAAACACAACATCAGACTCAATCCCACGAAGTGCACGTTCGGGATGAGATCCGACAAGTTTCTGGGCTTCATGATCACTAATCGCGGCATCGAAGCTAACCCCAACAAGATCGAGGGTTTGGTTAACATGAGAGAGCCAACGACAATCAAGGAGCTGCAGAGGCTAAATGGACGCATCGTCGCCCTGGGACGTTTCCTATCCAAGTCAGCGGAGAGGTCCCTTCCTTTCTTCAGGACCCTGAGGAGAGCCCTTGCCAAGCCCGCCGATAAGAGGAAGACCGTGCAGTAGGATGAGAGCTACACCCGAGCATTCGCTAAACTCAAGGAATACCTCCGCAGCCCTCCACTCCTTTCCAAACCCAAATAAGGGGAACCACTGAGCCTCTACCTAGCCTGCACTGGAGAGGCAGTGAGCTCGGTGTTGATCAGGGAAGATGATGAAGTACAGAGGCCGGTGTACTACATCAGCCGAGTTTTGAAGGACGCGGAGGGGCGGTACACCCCCCATGGAGAAACTCGCCTATGCCCTCGTACTCTCGACACGGAGACTCCGACCCTACTTCCAAGCTCACGCCATACTGGTCCTAAACGATTTCCAACTCAAGAAAAACCTCAAGAGGTTCGACCGGATGGGAAGGATGCTGAATCGGGGGGTGGAGCTAAGCGAGTTCGACCTTCGATTTAAGCCATGGACGGCCATCAAGGGACAAGCCCTGGGAGACTTCATCGCCGAAAGCATCGTGGATGGAGGAAGTCACCTTGAGGAGACATCCCCGGCCATGGTAACTCCTCAACCTTTTTCTTTCCTTTCGACTGACATCGCTCTTATCGATCACCCAAGGGACCAGGATACCTGGGTAGTACATGTAGACAGGTCAGCCACCCGGGCAGGGAACGTGGCCGACATCATCATCCGGTCGCCCGATGAAAATATCGTCGAGTACGAGCTCTGGTTTGGGTTTTCAGCCACCAACAACGTGGCCGAATACGAAGCCGCCATAAATGGTCTGAGGCTAGCCCGAGAGCTCGGAGCAGAATCTGTATGCCTCCTCAGCAATTCAAAGCTTATCATTCACCAACTACAGGGAGACTATGAGGCTCGCGAAGGGGCAATGTAGCACTACCTAGCCTTAGCCAGAACTGAGTTGTCCAAATTCAAACGCACCGAGACCTTCCACCTTACGCGATCGGAGAATGCCCGCACAGATGCCCTGTCAAAACTGGCCTCCTCCTCTCCCACAGAGTTGGGTCGCGCCATCTACGTGGAGAACCTCCAGTTCCCCAGTACGGAGGCAAAGGAAGTCATGGCCATCGACGAGGAGCCGACTTGGATGGATCCGATCGTTCGGTATCTCTCCAGAGGAGAAGTTTCGTCGAACTTAGACGAGCGCCGATCGCTGGAGCGAAAGGCACTCCAGTACGTACTCTATGAGGGGGCGCTGTATAGAAGACGCTGGACAAAAACAGATGTCCTTCCGTACCTCAAGTGCCTCGGGCCGCGGGAGGCTGACTATGTCGTCCGGGAGGTACACGAGGGGATCTACGTGAATCACCATGGGGGCAAGACGATCGCCTAGAAAATCATGAGGTAAGGGTACTACTGGCCAACCTTAGTCAACGACACCATCAAATACGTCCAAAGGTGCCAGGAATGCCAGAAGTTTTCCAAGCTCGGCTCGGCTCCCTCGTCAAAGCTCGTTCCAATAATCAGCCCCGTACCCTTCGCTAAGTGGGGACTGGACATCCTCGAGCCCTTCACTTCTGGGAGGGGGCAGAGAAAGTACCTGATAGTTGCGGTGGATTACTTCACCAAGTGGATTGAGGTAGAGCCACTGGCCTCCATCACCTGGAAGAAAGCAAAGAGCTTCGTGTGGAACTTCATCATCTCCAGATTCGGAATCCCCTGATCCATCGTCACGGACAATGGGAAACAGTTCGATTTTGCAGGGTTCAAGGATTTCTGCGCAGAGTGGAAGGTCAAACTCTTGTTCACTTCAGTAGCATATCCTCAGACCAACGGGATGGCCGAAACCACCAACAAATGCATCATCGAGCCACTCTACAAGAAAGTAACAGAAGCTGAAGGGAGGTGGTCGGATGAACTCCCAGGGATACTATGGTCATACCGAATGACCCACAAGTAGGCCACAGGAGAAACCCCTTTCATGCTCGCGTACAGCATCGAAGCGGTGGTGCCTGTCGAAGTGGGCGAGGAATCTCTTCGCATAAAGCATTTCGACGAAGAGAAAAACACAGAATACCTGGAACTCTGTCTGGAGCTCGCAGGAGCGACGGGAGCGGGCCTTGGCCACTATCGTCCAGCAAAAACAAAAGGTGGCCCGTTATTACAACTCCTGGGTTAGGGGAAGAAGCTTCCATTAGGGGGATCTGGTCCTCAGAAAAGCGGTCTTCAGCCCAGAGATTACCCGTAAAGGGAAACCAGCAGCTAAGTAGGAAGGGCCCCACAAGGTCACCGAGGTCCTTGGTCCCGCGACCTATCGGCTCGTTTATCTGGGAGGGAAGGTCCTGACTCACACTTGGAACACCAAACACTAGCGCAAGTACTATCAGTGAGGTCGACAGCAAATGTATCTTTCCCCTTCCCCTATCTGAATGAATGTATTGAAAAAGGAAAGCGTCAACGTATCTTTCTACCTCTATTCACTTGGCAGATCCCCTAACTGGTAGAGACCTCATGTATGAAAATGGATCTTTCTACCTCCGAATCCGAACTCCTTCATGGCTTTGCTAGAGCCCTCAAGAGTAAGACAGAAATATAGGGAGATAGAGAATATTAATTTAAGTCTAGATCCGAGCGTGATCCAACATTTACGGTAGCCGCTCAGATCTGGAGCTTGGGACGAGTTTTGAGGAGGGAATCAGACCCCTATTTATATAGGCGGCTGACTGCTCCCCTTTACTCAAAATCCGATGTGGGACTAAATTTGGAGTTAATCAATTCAATTTAGTTTGCTTTTCACAAAGGCTAAACTTCCGTAAATTTTAACTCCCTCACCGTTGAGCTTCATGATTGATACAACCTATCAATATGAAGGGTGTTCAACGGTGAACGCATAGGAAAAAACGGCGAGTCAATCGGAGTCCGTTTGACCCTCCAATTGATCGTCCAAAGTTATCCAAAACCATTCAAAGATGGAAAATCCAGCCGTCAAAAAAATCCCGGGTTTCAAAAACCCTAACCAGAAAATTCTGGCTTGGTGGGCCTCCATTTTCGCTGAGTTCAGCCCAACAGTTTGGGCTGACTTGTTTTGGCTATAACTTGTGCATTTGGACTCCATTTTTGACACGGTTTGAACCTGCGTTTAGAGCGGACAATCCCATCATCTAGGTAACCTTTTCCATGCGTTTATTATATAAAACATGGTCTTAAAAAATTTAAAACGTATTTAACCGCTTTTGCATCATATGCAAATTAGTCCATATCTAGGCTTAAATTATCATTTGCATCAAATACAAATGATCTGATGGCATATCCCCCAACATCTCCCACTTGCACTAAGGATCATTTATCCCAAATGCAGGAGATAACTGCAAACATCTTTTGCAATATTTTATCCCTTACATCAAATACAAATTCTCCCTAATTGTTTCTACCTATTACTAGACGAAGGTCGCACTCTGTGTGAGACCCTATAGCCTGACCCTTACAACAGGTTGGGCTCAAAGCCCTATACGGCAGTGAACACGAGCATTGGTTGCTGTCCCTGCTTCAGAATCATCATTATGTGGTTAACTCATAGACATGAATATTGTCGAGACCACCCTGACTGTTTCCGTGATGAATTCTGCAGTTATAGTCTCTTCGTCTTAACTATGTCGTGTAGATCAAGTTTAGGATACGGTCAAACTGTCAACCCCAATAACTTGACTCCGGTTAGTTTCTATCGATCTTTAGTCAACTAATGTTGGACTTCTTTCAACATACTCTAATCAGAGATTTTCCTAAAGATTGAACTAACTCTAGGACACTAACTCCCATTGACCGGGAGAGACGAATCCTCTCTTGGTCATTACTCTCCTCGTACGTTTCAAGTGACAACCGATCAAAAACCTTTCGACAGGCCTAGCCTCGAAGCTAGGTCAGTGATCTAAGTGGAACCGTTCACGCACATGTTCGTAAAATGACCTCAAGTCAAAAGACCAACTTGCATATCATCACTGAGAGTTATCATTGACAGATTGGTCAATATAACCATATGATAACTCTTGTGGATCGTTCAGTGAACTCATTCTGTAATGAGCACCAGTGTCTCGTCTTCGACTTCGCCAAGTCAAACGATCATGAGATCATCGCCACCACTAAACGGTGAAGACTAAGACACAATGGTCTATTCCTTGTTTCGATATCCTTGTCTCGAAACATCTACGACCACGAACCCTTTTAGACTTATGCTACAGACGGTCAAACATTTATCCATGATCGAGATACTCATCTCGATACCTGTTTGACCTTGCATAAAGTCTCAGGACTTTACCTAAGTTAATATCTAATGTTAACGATATTATAAAATAACTTAGATAAATTATTACCAAACAGCTTACTGTTATTTCGAACAAGACGTTTATGCTATACACAGAGAGATAAATAGCCTCGAGGTCATCATCTCTCTACATCCCCCACTTGCACTGAGGCCCATTTATCTCGATATCTCATAACGTTTTTACACATAAGTTTTTCAAGACTTCATGCGGTATAGCCTTCGTGAGTAGATTTGCTAAACCGTCTACTCTATAGACTTAAGGGGTTTTTATGTTCATGTTAGACCAACCATTTGAATCTCATTCAAATAATTCACTTGGTCTTTCGGAATCCAAAATATTTTATTTCCTTAGATTTTATCCAGTTCATCGTACCTTACGATAATAATTTTAAATTAGTTACTGATCATTTCAAATGGCTCATATCTATTTCTGATAAAGTGTCAAACATTTTGATCACTTTGTCAAAATAAATGTTTCATCCCTTTGATGCCTCACATGTAATTTATACGCTCCCACTGACCTTGAAGACTTTTTGGCTAATTCATATAAGTTGGTTCGTCTAAATCATATTTAGAGAAACGAACTTATAAGTGAATGCTCCAATTTTCATGGTTAACATGAGCGTTTACATCGAATTTGGTCCGAGTAGATCTGTACACATCTGCTGGCGAAAACAGTTTCATCATAATCCGTTTTATAGGAATTTGGATGAAAACCGTTCTCGACCAACATGATTGTACTTCACTATTTTCTTTATGCACCAATCTTTTAACTTAAATATTTACTTGCAGAAAATGAGGAAACATTTTCCTTGGGCACGTAAACTAAATTCCAAAATTTATTTACGCACACGGACCTATTCTGATTGCATCAAGTTATAAATCGGAGTTACTACTCCAAATTTCATCCTAGAAGTTGACTAATTCTTCATCAATGATGATTTCTTAACTCGACCCTTCGTCTCACGAGATTCGAGTAATTATACAACTTCATAATGATCGATTTAATGAATATCTTATTGATAATGTCCTCATAGAACATTATCAAAACCTAGGCATTACTGTCTGGGACTTAACCCAGAGGGAGGACTTAACTCAGAGTCACTTGCTATGGATCGCACCAAGTCTAACTAAGTGTGATTCATACCTTTTAACACATTGATGTGTTAACGGACTTGACCTGAGAGAAAATCACATTTTCTTTTAATTGTGCAAGATTTTATGTAGCTAAGTATTTGACCATTCGATCTAATCGAATCAGTTTAAATACTTTTATCATTTCGTTCTTTATTTTATCAGACTTGTGTTTCATCAAGAACACATGTCTTAATAAAATATAAGAATAACTTATTTTGGTTAATCTAGACTCGGGTACATCAGTATGTACGAGACTGAGTTCGACAACTCATTCGCCCACTATCTTACAGATGGGTTTCGGCCATTATATTTAAGAGGATAAGATTCACAAGTGTCTGTAGACTTCATAATACGAGAGGTCAGACCCCTCTTTATGTGACTTGTGAAGCTTAGTCTCTCGATACGGTCTAGTCTATTTTGCCATATAAGTTTGCTACTATCTTTTGCATTTATATATTAACATTTAATATATATATTATCGTTATACATATAACTCATTGCTTCAGAAGCAATGTGACGACATTCGTCAAAATGTGTTAACTTTTTGTATAACAATAATTACGAAATCGTGACATCAAAATATGTCACATTTTCATTCCCTCCTACTTATGCCTTTACTAATGATAAATATAACTAACTTTCTCAATTGACTTTCCGGAGTGCCTTCTTCTTTTTCTAAATCATATTTAGATATTAATTAGCCCAACATAAATGAATAGCTATGCAAGCATCTCATGTATCCAAACGCTTGAGCTTTGCAACCTTGAGTGCAGCTCAACAAGTTGCTCGTCTCAAGATCCGGTTTAGATACATAGCCTTGCATCGTTCATGCACTCGTATTCGACTCAACCAGTTTGATCGAATTCTCGAACTTTACGGATCAAAATTGTTTTTCCATACAACCTTGAGCGTAGCTCACTTAGTTGTAGGTAGAAACATTCTTCGAATATCTTATATGTTCAAGCTGCCCCATATAGAGGCGAGTGACATGTAGCATGAATTTATTTGTTGGACCCAGAACTTAATGAAATCATATTTCTTAAGTCTGTTCTTTAGAAGGTCATTTTAATGTCAACGAGAATATAATTTAATTCTATCAATTAGAATTTAACTTGATATTCAATTAATCAACCTATTTGATCAGTTAACTTATTTCATTAAAATATTATATTTTGATTCCTTCGGTAAACATAGTCTTGCCCTAGTTTAGCATATGTTCAATATTAAATATAGGTAGATTGGCTTTTATCTATCTATATCCTTCCACTATTTCTACGATCATTTTTAAGCCTTAACAATGAACGATTTAATCGAATTAAATAAATGGGTAAGAGGTTCAATCACCCTGAGCCTAAAAACCTTGAGTGTAGCTCAACAAGTTGCTTGACTTTGTAATTGAAAGATGACTCTTCATCGATCATATCAGATATGACTCTCTTATCGGTTTTTACCCCTAGCCATTTGTGATCATGAGTGTGCTCATCCAAATCACAATGTCTAGTCTAGTCGGACCCTTGTTTTCGTGTCTAGCCTGACTTGCCCCGGCGCTCGGTGTATTCACGACCCGTCAGTTTGGGTCAGGTCTTAGACTACATCTAGCCAGACTACATCATTGACTTATATTACGCCGGTGCTCGGTGTATCCAAGACACGACGGTTTGGGTCAAATCAAGATTTCATCTTATGTATTTAAGGAGTTGGTTTCTACAAGGTTGCCATGTCACAGCTTGAGTGTAGCCCAACAACTGGAACACGGGTCATATAGTTTCCAACCCCTAAAACAAGGAGGGCTACGGCTAATCTTGAAGAAGATCATTAACGTATTTGACTTAGATATAGTTCAGGGTGTCATACAATCATGATTCACGTCATTACGGTCCAGCGGAACACAGCCAGGGAATTGACTAAGCCAGGATCACTATCCCTTATAGGGTGATCCAACAAACTTAGCCAAGCACATTGACTAGATCATGGTCCATTGAATGAAGCTTGTCATTTTTATATGCGTGCCATAGACTAAAAGGCTTTTATTAATAACTATTAATCCTATCAACTAGTTGAATCCTTAAATTCAAAATTTTAGGATTTGTTTAATAACTTTTATTAAATCCTTATCAACTATAAGGTTCACGTGCTATCCTAATCGTTATTAGGATTTTAATAATTTTATTAACAACGCTAAAAGCGAAGTCCTTTAATGAGAATTAATATCATAACAATTAGAATTAAAATTTCATTAAAGGGACTACCCTAACCAGGAATTACGTCTTAAAGTGTTGTTAATGTTTTATTAAAACATAGCATGTCATTAGAATTTATCTCATAAATTTTAGCGAGTTCTTTAATGGCTAACCTAAGAGGTTGTCTTGTGTAATCAAATAAGGGACAAGATAACAGCCATTAACATAAAGTTTCACTAATTTTATCGCATAAAAGAATGTACAACTATTTAACAATTAAACAGAATAATGTTTATCAAATAAACAATTTTAGCATGCATACTTAAATTTAACATTTAAATTTAAAAATATGATTTTTAAAGCATTTTATTTTATCTCATAAAAACTTGTTTTAAAAGATCACAAAAATTGCATGCTACTTAAAATATTTATCGCATAAAAATTTTAAACTTTTAAAATCAGTTTTAAAATTATCACATAAATTTAAAAAATCATTTTAAAAATTTCATGCTTAAAAATTTATCATATAAAATTTTTAAACATCTAAAATCTTTTTAAACTTATCGCATAAATTTTCTAAAGTTTTAAAATTATCACATAAATTTAAAACATCATTTTAAAAAAATTTCATGTTTAAAATTTTATCATATAAAATATTTAAACATCTAAAATCTTTTTAAACTTATCGCATAAATTTAAAGAAAACATTTTTGTGAATTTAAAAGCATTCAATTAATTAATCGCAGTCCTAGATCAGCATATAGACATGGCTCTGATACCACTGAAGGGTTTTCTGGGACCCTTAGGGCACAAAAACTCTATTCCCATCCTAAATCGGACGGAACATAGACATAAAATGCGCAGCGAAAAAATTATGTTAATCTAATTAACATGCAACCCTAAGGAACCAGACCCTCTTAGCCAGGATCTCTGCCAACTCGGGGTGGATCTGACCACCCCAAGAGGGATCTAACTACTGCGAATAATTAAAACGAAAGCTTAAAACACATACCCAGATTCTCAACCCTGGGGCAGGCGAGATGTTCTGCACCGTCTTCTGAGCCGCTCCCCATCCCACGCCGATCCGCTCCTCGAACCGCTCCTCGAACCGCTCCGCATCCCGAGGTGAACAATCCTCATGTCGCCGAGCCAACCACGCGTTGAAGAAAGTTTCACGCGAGTCAAAGCCTTCGCCAAGATTTTGGATCCGAATCTGAACTCCATCGTGGCTTTGCTACAGCCCTCAGGAGTAAGACAGAAATATTGGGAGATAGAGAATATTAAATTAAGTCTAGATCCGAGCATGCTTCAACATTTATGGTAGCCGCTCAGATATGGAGCTTGGGACGAGTTTTGAGGAGGGGAGCAGACCCCTATTTATATAGGCAGCTTACTGCTCCCCTTTACTCAAAATCCGATGTGGGACTAAATTTGGAGTTAATCAATTCAATTTAGTTTGCCTTTCACAAAGGCTAAACTTCCATGAATTTTAACTCCCTCACCGTTGAGCTTCATGATTGATACAACCTATCAATACGAAGGGTGTTCAACGGTGAACGCATATGAAAAAACGGCGAGTCAATCGGAGTCCGTTTGACCCTCCAATTGAACGTCCAAAGTTATCTAAAACCATTCAAAGATGGAAAATCCAGCCGTCAAAAAAATCCCGGATTTCAAAAACCCTAACCAGAAAATTCAGGCTTGGTGGGCCTCCATTTTCGCTGGTTTCAGCCCAACAGTTTGGGCTGACTTGTTTTGGCTATAACTTGTGCATTTGGACTCCGTTTTGACGCGGTTTGAACCTGTGTTTAGAGCGAGACGATCCCATCATCTAGGTAACCTTTTCCATGCATTTATTATATAAAATATGGTCTTAAACAATTTAAAACATATTTAACCTCTTTTGCATCATATGCAAATTAGTCCATATCTAGGCTTAAATTATCATTTGCATCAAATACAAATGATCTGATAGAAAATACCCCAACATAACCGACCGACCGTAAGGCTAGGGTCAGCCCCCACAGTTGGCCAATCACCGGGCCAACCGTAAGGCTGGGGGCAACTCCCCCAGCGGACTGGCCCATCGATCAGTTGTAAGACTAGGGGTCGCTCCCCCAGCTGGCTGACTGACCCAACCGACCGTAAGGCTGGGGGCTACTCCCCCATCATGTCGGTGTATCGGTCGGCTGTAAGCCTGAGGGATAGCCCCCCCAGCGAGCCAACCGACCCAATCCACCGTAAGGCTGGGGGCAGCTACCCCAGAGGGCTGACCACCCGATCGCCTATAGGACTGGGGGCAAGATCCTCCTGCAGGGCGATCGGCCCCCTAAGACTGAGGGCAGTGCCTCGGCCCCCCAAGCAACTGAGAATCTTGGGGAACCAACTCGGTGACCGGATCTCTGAATAAGACGAGGAGACTCCACCAACCTGGCCCATGTGAATACCCTGTCCTGGGCTGAAGGAGGAGGGTATACAACCACAAACAAAAATGAAATTTCATTACAAACAAAGAAGAGTGTATTACACAAAAACTAAGCACGGAATTACAAGAGAACGGCGGGGCTAAGGGGCTAAACCTCCCCTCCTGCACAAGATCTGGGCACCTTTAGGAGCACCGACGGGCCGCTCGTCACCTTCGGGGTGTACATCCCTCGCATCCTCCTCGCCCTCAGAATCAAGCCAGAGTTCCTCGAATCGGATCCCATAAAGAGGAAATCTTTGCTGGATCTCAGACCGACAACGGGCGAATCCCCTCTCGAACGCCTCGTACATCGCCTCATCCACAAAAGACGAGGCGTACTCGTCAATGGCCTCCCTCGCAATCTGCTCAGGATCCACCGCTCCCAGCTCCTGGATCCGACCCTCGAGGATAGCAACTTGGTGCTGGTGCTCCGCCAGCTCCTTTTTGTAGGAAGATATATGCCCATAAGGCAATTTATCTTGATTATACGTCTTGTTCATACCGTATATGGTACGTATTATTCTAGGTATAAAAGGATTTGTATTAATATACTTAGATAATATCCATAGACTTATAGTTAGGTCCTTACGTATCTAGATGAGATCTCGATTATGAGTAAGTAAGTGACCGAATAGAAACGTAAGTCTTAAACGGTTCGTGATCATAGATGTGTCGAGAACTGGATATCGACACATCGGATAGATCACTGTGTCTTCGTCTTGCCTTCGGGTAATGATGATCTCATAGTCATTCGACTTAGCGAAGTCGGAGACAAGACACAGGTGCTCATTAGAGAATGAGTTCACTGAACGACCAAGTTAGAGTTATTAAATGGTTAACTTTAATGATCTGTCTTTAATAACTCTAGGGTGATGATAGGTTAGTTGATCCTTAAGACCTGAAGTCATCTGTACCCACCTGTGAGCGGACGGTGTGGCTTAGACCCATGATCTAGCTTCGAGGACCAGTCCTGATGAAAGATCTTAGGTTGGGTTGCACCTGAAGCTCTCAAGGTGAGTAAGTGACTAAGATGGGATTCGTCACTTCCATTAAAGGGAAGTTAGTGTTATAGGCTCAGTACGGTCTTTATGTTAATCCTCGGCCGGGGTACGTTGCAAGTTGTACAACGTGTATACAATAAAGACCGCCGTATAATGACCAATGTTGTCTAATAGGGTTGACAGAAAACCATACCCTAGGCCAACATCAAACACAGTCTTGACGAAGGGATTTTAGCTAACGGAATTCATCTCTGACACAGCCAATGCAAACCCTATGACACTTTTGTCAAAGGGTCGATCACGTTATGATGACTCTGAAACAGGGACGACAGCTACTGCTCGTAGTGACCGTCGTCTAGGGGTTTCGAGCCCCAACCTGTAGTAAGGTCAGGCTGTAGGGTCTCACACCGAGTAGTATTCGTGTCTTAGTAATAGGAATATAGAATAGAGAGAAATATCATTTGATGATATTCACAAGCTGAGTTGTGAAAGTTAGTCGCATTAGCAATAGGGACACAACGTTGCATTAGATGCTAACTTTGACTAAACGTGTTGTAAATTAGTTACAACGAATTTAGTAGGAACAAACTTGTTGGAAAAGGTTACCTGGATGACGGGATCGTCCCGGTCTAAACACAGGTTCAAACCGCGTCCAAATCGGAGCTCAAACGAGCCCAGAAACGCAGAAAGAGTTCAAGGGGAAGTGGGTTAGACCCACTGGGCCAAAAGGCACATGTGCAAAGGCAAACGGGCGTGACCCGCTGCAGCAGCGGGCATGGCCCGCTGTGTGCAGCGGGCGGGCACCCGCTGCACAGCGGGCGTGGCCCGCTGCACAGCGGGCCAGCGCCCGCTGCACGCAGCGGGCCAGCGCCCGCTGCAAGCGGGCGCGGCCCGCTGCTTGCAGCGGGCCAGCGCCCGCTGTTGCAGCGGGCGCGGCCCGCTGCTTGCAGCGGGCCAGCGCCCGCTGCCGCTGCACGGCCTGCTGCAGCAGCGGGCGCCCGCCCGCTGCAGCAGCGGGCGGGCGGCCCGCCCTTGCCCCCCTTGGGCGGGCGCGCCCGCTAAGTCTAGCGGGCGCGCCCGCAACTTAAGTCAAATTAGGTTTTTTGAAAACCCAAATGACGGCTACGAATTTTGTGAAAATTGCTAAACTTTGAGCAATTGTTTGAGGGGTCAAACGAAGTCGAAATTCGTCACCGTCAGTTCCTACGCGTTCACCATTCCAAGCTTTTCTGATTGATAGCTTGTTTGGTGTCTGAAGTTTAGTATGTGAGGAGAATTAATTCGTTAAAGTTTGACTTTGTGAAAGGCTAACTTTAAAATTGAAATTAAGCCAAATGACTTAATTCAATTTTTTCTCTTCATGTGGATTGTCCCACATTGCCCGCAACAAGAGGGTGAGTGCTCACTCCCTATATAAATAGGGGTGCACTCTCCTCGTTGAAAAACACACCAGTCAACGATCGGGTAGCTCCAAATTATTGAGCAAGCTCGGTCCGCGACTAAATCTCTCTCTCTACTTTCCTATTCTCCGGAGTAGTCCTAGCACGACTACGAAGGGGGTTTGGATTTGATCCGGACGTCTAAGACGCGGGTTCTTCTCAAGTGAAACTTTCTACCACGTGTGATCGGCTCGGAGGCGAAAGCGGCTCGGGCGGATCGGTGCGAGGGTGCGAGGCGGCTCAGGGAGATCGGGTCAACGCGGCTCGGCTACGAGGAGCTTCTCAAGACGGTGCGGTACATCTTGCCTGCTCTAGGGCCAAGATTCCGGGTATGTGGTTAAGCGTTTTTAGCGTAATTTTAATTAGTCGCTTAGTGTAGATCCTTCTTGGAGTGGTCAGACCCACTCCAAGTCGGCATAGATCGGGCTAGGTTCTGGCTCCCCAGAGCCTAGCTAAATAGTTTAGCTAGTGTAGAAATATGATTTCTGTTTTTCCGCTGCGCTTTTGTGCCTCCGTGGTCCGTCCGACTTAGGACGGATACGGATCCGAGCTCTGGGGGTCCGCCAAAAACCCCTACACTTTTCAGTCTCCCAGAAGCTCACGTTGAGCTTAGCCAGGAGAACCCGCTCTCTTTCCTCCGTCGCCTCTAGGAGGCTTCCGAGCTCTGTAGCGTCGGCTTCCACAACTTGACCACCGTCCCCTCCCGCCTCGGCAGCCTTCATCAGCTCGGCTATTCGATCCTCGACCTTCGCCTTCTCGACCAAGGCTAAAGCCTTCTCCAGCTCCGATTTCTCCAGGGCGGCAGAGAGCTCAGCCATCTGGGTCTTTAATGACCTAGTGCGCGCCTCGACTAATTAGGTCGCTCCGCCTTCGCCCTCCTCGGCCTCAGGCTTCTGGACCTGGTCAACCCTGGCCGCCGAGAGCACCGCAAATTGGCGTCTCACTGAAATCCCGACCGAGGATAACTACATCATGTGGCAGGAATGAGTTGAAAGCCATTACAAGAGACGGAATGTGCAAAAGACCTCACCTGTTGACCGGCCTGTATTGTAAGGTCCCTGACTATGAGAAAAACACTAGAAGGGGGGTTGAATAGTGTTTATGTAATTTAAAAAGATAGTTACACTAAATTAAAATCCTATCCAACAAATAGTGCGGAATAGAAGTAAACCCAAAATGAAACAAATGCAAACGCAAGGATGTTTCAAGGGTTCGGATTACCTGTAACGACTGCTTTTCATGTATCTGGATTTATTATAATATAATATATGTTTTGGTGGATTTTCTCCTCTTGTGTGGTTTTCGTCTCCGTAGATTTCATTTTCGATCGATTCGTCGTATTTTCTCGTTTCTTCCTTAGGATTGTCGATTTCGAAGTATGTCACTCGTGACGGACTTCATAACGGTCGTATCTAACTGTTAGATCAAGCCTAGGAGTCTTAGGAATCGATCACGGGGCCCCGCGCTCCGTATCGGAACTTTTGGTGCTCATTAGCCGGTGTAAGAAGGGCCATCCGACCGACTAGATGACGATCCAGTCGGTCGGCAATCCTTCTTGGACCGACTAGTTAGCTTTCTAAATTTCTCAGGAGTTACTGTTTATCGTTAGTCGGTCTAAGAACGTTGGTTGACCGACTAGGTTGCAAACTAGTCGGTCGGCAATGCTTCTTTAACCGACTAACACATCATCTTATTTTTGTATCAGCTACTGTTTACTCTTAGTCGGTCTAAGAACGTTCATCGACCGACTAGATGCTAAACTAGTCGGTCAGTATTTGTTCATGGACCGACTAACTCTAGAATCCTATTTTCGTTCAGGAGTTACTGTTTGCACTTAGTCGGTCTGCGTTGGTCGACCGACCGACTAGTTGCCAAACTAGTCGGTCAGTGGTTGCTCTTTGACCGACTAACCAGTGTTAAAACCCTAATTTCTGGGCAGCCGCCAGCTCAACCTATTTAAACCCAACCCAAACGACTTCTTCTTCCCCAACACGACCCAAAACCCTAAAATCTTCCCCCTTCAGCCCCCATCTTCCTCCAAGCTTCATTCCTCCATTCCAAGCCCTAAATCCATCATCCAAACCCTTCATTCACTCCATCTACCTCTCATCTTCCCCAAAATCTCACCAAAACCCATCAAAATCCCCAAATCCCCCAAAACCCTAGTTTTCCCAAACTTCTCCAATCTTTTCCAGATCTGATCCTAGGGTTCCCCGGAGTGTTCCTTCCGTCTCCTCTTGGTAAGAAATCGATTCCTCTATGTTTTCATAGTCTATTGGGATTTTTATGAAACCCTAATAAATTTCATGTTGTTTGATGGTTGTTCCCCCATAACAGTGATTTCCCCATAAGATTGGCATCCGTGTGACGATAGTAGTCGCCATCCCCGGTGCTAGGCAAGTGAAACTTGCATCTCTTGATTTAGGCCATGTCTTAGGCCATTTACCTTGCTTTAGCGTAAAAGAGACTAGACGGTGAAAGGATAGCCGTTTAGACGCCTTTGACCTAGCTTGACAACGAAGCTTGGTCCGTCACCTTCATCATGCTTGTATGTCACGTTTACTTTCCTTAAACGGTACGCGTATTAACTGTTCATGTCATCCATGCATCCTTAACTGCTATTGCATTTTAACTGCCATGTTTAATTTAATTAACGGTACGCGAATATGTTCATGTCATTGCATTTCGCCTGTCACGTTTAATTTAATTAACGGTACGCGAATATGTTCATGTCATTGCATTTCGCCTGTCACGTTTAATTTAATTAACGGTATGCGAATTATCTGCTCATGTCATTGCATGCTTGAATACTCATCGTGATTGCGTAGCATCGCTACATACTAGTGCTACTTGTTCCGGCTAGGTGCACCCCTACGCCACACTTGTTAAATACACTTTCTGGCTCGTGTTCCAGAAGACGAGCTCATCACAGCCTGCGGGCAATAGGGCACTCGTTGAGTGACCCCTTGTACTTGATACTTGAACACAGCCTGCGGGCAATAGGGCACTCGTTGGGTGATCCCTTGTACCTTACTTGTTACTTGACATTACATGTCACCCCTACCACTTGATACTTGTCACTTGTACTCTCCCTTACCTTACTTGTTACCACCGTACTTTACTTGCCATGCACCATGTTTTAATTGCTAGGTTGCTAGTTTACCATTATTCCCGTTTCCTTGCACAAGTCTTTCGACTTGCTGACATGTGCCCCTTTACTCTTTTGGGTGACACATGTTAGAGCCCGAGCCTGAGTTACTTGCTGAGGACGAGGTGTTTGCTGACGCCGAGCCCGAGCTTGTGTTTGACGGGGAGTACGTGGACACTGGGGACCAGTCCTAGTGTCTTCGTTGTGTTTTACTTTTGTTAGACAGTTGTTTTGTTATCGGTGCGTAGCACCTATACCTTGTGGTTGTCGTTGCTTTTGTTGGCCTTGTTCTGGGCCTTTAGACTCTTTTCTTTTAGCCTGGTGGCTTTTCTGGATGTTGAACTTATTTTCTTGTTGGACAATTTATGAGGTGTGAATTTTATTTCAGTCTCTCCTTGTGTTATTATTGTTATTCCGTTGTGGTTACAGGGACCTGATTATGTATTATTGACGCTTATCGGGTTTGGGGCTTCACAGCTCCACTCTCGTGCGGACCTTTTCACGTCTCTCCTCCATTTTAGGGAAGCGGGTCGTGACAGGTTTTGTTGGTGGCCCATGCAGGTCCTTCTGTAACTACGATTTTTGGAATAGCGATAATAATATTAGAATGTCCAATGAATTAAGTTCGACGTCTGAGTCATAAGCTATGAGTCTAATCTGATTCGTTTTCTGTGTCACTAGATGGCAGGAAGACGTTTCACCCGTGGTGGGGGTAGTGGCGCGATCCCTCATGATGAGGAGCCTGAGCGGGAACCCACCAGCGGTGAGATGATGCGGATGATGCTCCAGATGATGCAAGTTCAGCAGGGCGTGCTTCTGTAAGTCCAGAATGCTCCACTTGCTCGAGCTGCCCGGGCTCTTCCGGATGCCCCTCGCTCTGAGCCGGGAGCGAAGCAATTTCGGGAGCTGGGTCCCGCATATTTTGATGGTTCTGAGGGTCCTCTGGCTGCCGACGAGTGGATAAGGAACATTGAGGATAACTTGGCAATGGCGAAGATTAACCCGGCTGGATGGGTTGATCTGGCTAAGAGGCAGCTGAAGGACAACGCCAGGAATTGGTGGGATGTGGAAGAGAAGATGCTGGTGGAGCCGATCGTCTGGGCTACCTTCAAGTCCAGATTCGATGGAGAGTTCTTCCCGAAGGCTGCTCGGCTGGTGATGCTGCAGCGCTTTATAGATCTGAAGCAGGGGAGCTTGTCGGTGGATCAGTACCACCAGGAGTTCACAAGGCTCAGTCGGTTTGCACCTAAGATGGTGCAGGATGCCGATGAGAAAGCTCAGCGATTTCTCCAGGGACTTGCCTTGGAGCTTCAGAGCTTTGTGACCTCTTCTGACTTGGAGACATATCAGAAGGTTCTGGTTGCTGCGAGGCGGCAAGAGTTGAATTTGAGTCAGAGGAAGGGACATGTTTCCGGAGCTGGGAAGAGGCCTATGGAGCAGGCGAGGGCGGTGGTTAGGCCTGGTTTCAAGCCTAGTCAACCGGTGCAGTTCAAGAGGCCAGGAGGGCCTATTCTGAAGACTTGCCATTTCTGTGGCAAGACTGGACACCTCAGGGATCAGTGTAGGAGGTTTCTAGGATAGTGCATTGTCTGCGGAGATCCTGCCCACACCATCCGGGAGTGTCCGAAGTCGCGACAGCCTTGGCGGGCTCCTATTGCAACACATCCGTTGCAGCAACGAGCTCCTGTGCCCGTTGGACGTGGAGCGCCTCTTATTCCACAGAGACAGGCCTTTCGGCAGATTGTTCCGCCGAGAGGGCAGGCCTTTCTGATGACTGAGGAGGAGAGCATGGCCGTGGATGAAGTTATTGCAGGTGACGCTCATTCTAGCTATTTATCTTCCTTAGTTAGTTTGAATTTTGATTATATTGGTTGATTGCTCATGATTGTTGCTAGACTAGGATTTGATTGTTAATTGCTTGTTAGGTGTGGTTTTGGTTTGCACGTTTCCTGCACGAGTCCTCTTTGACTCTGGTGCATCGATGTGCATTTTGGCCCGGAGCTTCGTGGAGAAGCATTCCTTGTCGACGTCCTCTCTTCCTAAGAGTTGGAATATCGTCACAGGGAACGGTGTAGTCTCGGTGCATCGTGGGTGCAATTCTTGCCCGTTGGTGGTTTATGGACGTGAGCTTTGTGCTGATTTCATTGTCCACGACATCATCAACTATGATGCAGTTCTTGGGATGGACTGGCTTGCGAGCTTCTATGCTACGATCGACTGTCGGAGAAAGAAGGTGGTGTTCGAGATTCCTGGACATCCAGTGTTTGAGTTCAGTCGTGGTAGCAGTTCGCTTGGCCCCTGTCAGATATCGGGCCAGGCCGGTGGAGGCTGTGGCTATGCAGATGGAGCTGGAGTGGCCAGCTGTGGTGCGTGATTTTGGCGACGTCTTCCCCGAGGAAATGTCTGGTTTGCCGCCTGATCGGGCTTTGGAATTTTCTATCGATCTTGTTCCAGGTGCGCAGCCGATTTCGAAGGCGCCGTATCGTATGGCACCTGCAGAGTTGGAAGAGTTGCGGAAGCAGTTGGATGAGCTTTTGCAGAAGGGTTATATTAATCCTAGCGTGTCTCCGTGGGGAGCACCGGTGTTGCTGGTGAAGAAGAAGGATGGTTCGCGTCGCATGTGCGTGGACTATCGGGAGTTGAATGCGATGACCATTAAGAATAAATACCCGTTGCCTCGCATCGATGATATTTTTGATCAGCTTGGAGGTTCGAGGGTGTTTTCAAAATTGGATTTGAGGAGTGGTTACCATCAGTTGAAGGTGAAGAAGGGAGATGTTCCGAAGACAGCGTTCAGGACGAAGTATGGACACTATGAGTTCGTGGTTATGCCTTTCGGCGTAACTAACGCGCCCGCAGTTTTCATGAATCTGATGAACCTGATTTTCTACGACTTTGTGGATAAGTTTGTCGTTATCTTTATTGACGACATTCTGATCTATTCGAAGTCGGAAGAAGAGCATGCCTCGCACTTAAGGACGGTGTTGGAGATTTTGAGGAAGCATCGTTTGTATGCTAAGTTTTCGAAGTGTGAGTTTTGGCTGGATCGAGTTGCTTTTCTCGGGCATGTGGTGACTGGAGATGGTATTTCAGTGGATCCCGAGAAGATTCGGGCCATCAGGGAGTGGCCTGTTCCGTCGTCTGCGTCTGAGATTCGGAGTTTTCTTGGACTTGCTGGTTATTATCGGTGATTCATTAAGGACTTTTCTCGTATTGCTGGGCCGATGACCAGGTTGACGCGGAAGGATGTTGCTTTTGTTTGGTCGGGTGATTGTGGGAGTGCTTTTGGTGTTCTGAAGGAGAGGTTGACGACTGCCCCTATTCTGGTTGTGCCTGATCGCAGCGGTGGATTTGAGATCTTTTGCGATGCTTCTGGCAAGGGTCTCAGTTGTGTGTTGCATCAGCACGGGCATGTTGTGGCGTATGCGTCTCGTCAGCTTAAGGTTCATGAGAAGAATTACCTGACGCATGATTTGGAGTTGGCTGCCGTTGTGTTTGCTTTTAAGATTTGGAGGCACTTCCTGCTGAGTGAGAAAGTGAAGATTTTCACCGATCACAAAAGCTTGAAGTACATTTTCACTCAGAAGGAGCTCAACATGCGACAGCGTCGATGGTTGGAGCTTATGGCGGATTATGATATTGATTTGCAGTTTCACCCTGGCAAGGTGAATGTGGTTCCGGATGCTTTGAGTAGGCTTCCAGCGGTGATGATTTTGACCTCGCAGTGGAGATTGCAGCAGGATTTTTGCGAGTCTGGTGTGGAGATTGTTCTTCCTGGAGAGGCTTCGTCGTTGATATACATGCAGGTACAGTCGACGATAGTGGATCGGATTAAGGCTGGCCAGGCTGAGGATCCGAAGCTGGTGAGGATTCGGGAGCAGGTGGAAGCCGGTCTGCGGACTGACTTTTTGATTCATGAGGATGGCTCGCTGAGGTTCGGGGCCAGGTTGTGTGTGCCAGCTGGGGATATCAGAGAGGAGCTGATGGTGGAGGCACACAGTTCACCGTATTCTGTGCATCCTGGTGGCACCAAGATGTACCAGGATCTTCGTCTGAATTATTGGTCGCATGGTATGAAGAGAAGTGTGGCTCGGAGTGTAGCCAAGTGCTTGGTTTGCCAGCAAGTGAAGGCGGAGCATCAGCGTACGGCCGGGTTGCTACAACCGCTTCCGATTCCGGAGTGGAAGTGGAAACACATCACTATGGATTTCGTGACTAGACTACCTCGGAGTCCGAAGCAGAATGACACGATTTGGGTGATCGTAGATCGATTGACCAAATCTACGCACTTTATTCCGTTCCGAGTGGGACAGTCCACTGAGGCGCTAGCGAGGAGATATATGGAGGTAAAGTTCTTTTACTCTCCGTTTTATTTCCTTTTCCTAGTTTGGATAGTGATGTAACGTGAAACGTGCAGGAGGTTGTGCGACTTCATGGAGTCCCCGTGAGTATCGTGTCTGACAGAGACACGAGGTTCACATCTCAGTTCTGGCAGAGTTTGCAGAAGAGCTTGGGTACGCGTCTGAATTTCAGCACGGCGTACCATCCGCAGACGGATGGCCAGTCCGAGAGGACGATTCAGATCTTGGAAGACATGCTGAGGGCATGCATGTTGGATTTCAAGGGTTCGTGGGAGGACCATCTACACTTGGTGGAGTTTTCCTACAACAACAGCTTCCAGGCGAGTATTGGCATGGCGCCTTTCGCCGCTCTTTATGGGAGGAAATGTCGATCGCCATTGAGTTAGGATGACGTTGGTGATCGGGAGTTGTTGGGACCTGAGATGATCGTGGAGGCCGTGGATATCGTCAGGAATATTCGGGAGAGGTTGAGAATTGCTCAGGACCGTTTTAAGCATTGGGCGGATGCTAAACGTCGTCCTTTGGAGTTTCAGTCGGGCGACCATGTGTTCTTGAAGATTTCCCCGAATCGTGGTGTGATTCGTTTTGGGAAGCGTGGGAAGTTGTGCCCGCGATACATTGGACCGTTTGACGTTTTGGAGAGGGTTGGCGAGGTAGCTTATCGCTTGGCCTTGCCGCCATCTTTGGAAGGAGTTCACAATGTTTTCCATATGTCGCAGCTTCGTCGATACATTAGCGATCCGTCTCATGCGGTGGATTTTTCGGAGATTACCGTTCGCCCCGATATGACGTATGACCAGCATCCAGTGCAGATTCTGGACAGGCATCAGAAATCGCTTCGGAACAAGATTGTCAATCTTGTGAGGGTGATGTGGCGACACGGCTCACCTGGAGAGTCTACTTGGGAGAATGAGGATGAGATGCGAGAGTGTTTCCCACTTTTGTTTCCGGACTCGTGAGTATTTGGAAATTCCGAGGACGGAATTTTTCTTAAGTTGGGGAGGATGTAACGACTGATTTTCATGTATCTGGATTTATTATAATATAATATATGTTTTGGTGGATTTTCTCCTCTTGTGTGGTTTTCGTCTCCGTAGATTTCATTTTCGATCGATTCGTCGTATTTTCTCGTTTCTTCCTTAGGATTGTCGATTTCGAAGTATGTCACTCGTGACGGACTTCATAACGGTCGTATCTAACTGTTAGATCAAGCATAGGAGTCTTAGGAATCGATCACGGGGCCCCGCGCTCCGTATCGGAACTTTTGGTGCTCATTAGCCGGTGTAAGAAGGGCCACCGACCGACTAGATGACGATCCAGTCGGTCGACAATCCTTCTTGGACCGACTAGTTAGCTTTCTAAATTTCTCAGGAGTTACTGTTTATCGTTAGTCGGTCTAAGAACATTGGTTGACCGACTAGGTTGCAAACTAGTCGGTCGGCAATGCTTCTTTAAACGACTAACACATCATCTTATTTTTGTATCAGCTACTGTTTACTCTTAGTCGGTCTAAGAACGTTCATCGACCGACTAGATGCTAAACTAGTCGGTCAGTATTTGTTCATGGACCGACTAACTCTAGAATCCTATTTTCGTTCAGGAGTTACTGTTTGCACTTAGTCGGTCTGCGTTGGTCGACCGACCGACTAGTTGCCAAACTAGTCGGTCAGTGGTTGCTCTTTGACCGACTAACCAGTGTTAAACCCCTAATTTCTGGGCAGCCGCCAGCTCAACCTATTTAAACCCAACCCAAACGACTTCTTCTTCCCCAACACGACCCAAAACCCTAAAATCTTCCCCCTTCAGCCCCCATCTTCCTCCAAGCTTCATTCCTCCATTCCAAGCCCTAAATCCATCATCCAAACCCTTCATTCACTCCATCTACCTCTCATCTTCCCCAAAATCTCACCGAAACCCATCAAAATCCCCAAATCCCCCAAAACCCTAGTTTTCCCAAACTTCTCCAATCTTTTCCAGATCTGATCCTAGGGTTCCCCGGAGTGTTCCTTCCGTCTCCTCTTGGTAAGAAATCGATTCCTCTATGTTTTCATAGTCTATTGGGATTTTTATGAAACCCTAATAAATTTCATGTTGTTTGATGGTTGTTCCCCCATAACAGTGATTTCCCCATAAGATTGGCATCCGTGTGACGATAGTAGTCGCCATCCCCGGTGCTAGGCAAGTGAAACTTGCATCTCTTGATTTAGGCCATGTCTTAGGCCATTTACCTTGCTTTAGCGTAAAAGAGACTAGACGGTGAAAGGATAGCCGTTTAGACGCCTTTGACCTAGCTTGACAACGAAGCTTGGTCCGTCACCTTCATCATGCTTGTATGTCACGTTTACTTTCCTTAAACGGTACGCGTATTAACTGTTCATGTCATCCATGCATCCTTAACTGCTATTGCATTTTAACTGCCATGTTTAATTTAATTAACGGTACACGAATATGTTCATGTCATTGCATTTCGCCTGTCACGTTTAATTTAATTAACGGTACGCGAATATGTTCATGTCA
>CM061142.1:438475816-438500816 GCA_030789695.1 Scilla litardierei | reverse complement strand
TTCTTGTTCTTCTTGTTCTTTTGTTTGTCCATGTCTTTCTTGTCGGAGCAGCAGCAGCCTAAGAGAGAGTGAAGCACTTCCTGCTCCTCGACAAAGATGGCCGAGGCCAGGGCCATGAGAGCGGCAGGGCGGGCCGAGAGATGGGAGGAGGGAGGTGGGGAGAGCGGTGGGGAGAGGGGTTGACCCTCATGGCCCCTTTGTTGGGGGGAGTAGAGCTTCTTCATTTGAGAGAGACGATGCCAATGACCATCCCCCACCGTCCATCCCCGGGGTCCACATCAATGACATATTCTTCTAACGTATGGATCTCTGCGTCATTGGTCTTCATGGGCATGTCCAAGATGGCATTGATTTCGTGACCCCTGGCCAAATCCTCAACGTTGAAGTCATCACCATGAGCATCATCATCTCTAGGGAAGGAGAAAGAGAAGGCAAGTCGAGCAACCTCAGCAGTAGCAACAGCAATAACAACAACATGGCTCCATGGTGATTTTGGCTAATGGTTAGGAAACTTGGAGCTGTGGTGTTGTGTTTGATAATGCCACTAAACAGTCAGGAAACTGCGACATTAACAATCCATTGTCGTCTTCATCCGAGGATGTATTTGCCCTCGAAGAACTACTACCCAACATTGATGCCTTTCCTAGCTTGTTACTGCTAGTACTACCACCACCATCAGATGTCGAGGCTTGGCCATCTTCTTCGGTTCCTTTGATGAATGAAGTTGATCATGTCCAACATTGGCCCGATTTTGATCTAGATTTGTCATTTGACAGGAGCCTGGATATAATATTAGATAGCCTTTCGCTCGAGGACCTCATCCAGCAAAATGTTCACGCCATGGTGCCATCTGGCGGGTGCTATCAATTTTGAGTAGCATTTCTCAGAGGGATATGTGGATGTTGGTGTATTAATTTTGTTTCATTGGCATACAGATCCTCTTGTTTTCAACAGGATTCATCAGTATTCTTTTCCATAAAGCAAAGGAGAGTAGTATTAACCGCTATGTTGATGGTTATAAGCGGCAATTTTTCTACCGTTCTGGTATTAAATTGAAATATAGCGTAAAAGTTAGGGTATTTTTTTCTGATGTCCCCTATAAGGAACGAGGGGAGGGATAAAATCGTCCAGATTTTAGTCTTTTGGACGGAAAATATAAAAAAGGTATCAAGTTAAACCTGCCATATAACGTTAAGGTTTTTAAATATGTACAACTTAAAAGTTCAGGGTATTAACTGAAAAGATAGCCCAAACGTTAGGGTATTTTTTTGTAAATACCCCTTTGTACAATGACCTCAGTCTAAGGACCAACTTGCCTATCATCACTAAGATTTATCACTGACAGATTAGTTAATGTTAACCATATGAACTTACATATCATCACTGAGAGTTATCACTGACAGATTAGTTAATGTTAACCATATAAACTTGCATATCATCACTGAGAGTTATCACTGACAGATTAGTTAATGTTAACCATATGATAACTCGCATTGGGTCGTTCAGTGAACTCATTCTCTAATGAGCACCTATGTCTTGTCTCCAACTTTGCCAAGTTAAACAATAATGAGATCAACATCACCACTCCATGGTAAAGACAAAGACAGAATAGTCTATCGGATGTATCGTTATCCTTTTCTCGAAACATCTACGACCACGAACGATTTTAGACTTTTGCTACAAACGATCAAACACTTCTCTATGATCGAGATCTCCATCTTGATACATGTTTGACCTCGCATTAAGTCTCAGGACTTTACCTAAGTTCTAATGAAGACAACATTATTATTAACTTAGGTAAATTCTTACCAACCATCTTATTGTTATTTCGAACAAGAGGTTTGTACACATATATAGAGATAAATTGCCTCGAGGGCATACACATCTCCCAACACACGTCTCGTAATAAAATAAGAATACAATATCCCGGCTACTTTAGACTTGGGTTAGGATACATCCGTATGTACAAGACCACGAGTTCTATAACTCATTCTCGCACTGTCTTTCAGAAGGAGTTTTTGGTCATATTCACAAGTGTGTTTCGACTCGTAA
Source organism: Scilla litardierei (assembly GCA_030789695.1). Taxonomy (NCBI): domain Eukaryota; kingdom Viridiplantae; phylum Streptophyta; class Magnoliopsida; order Asparagales; family Asparagaceae; genus Scilla; species Scilla litardierei. Next base: position 438,498,764 of record CM061142.1, on the reverse strand, counting down.
TACGAGAGGTCAAGGGACCTCTCTTTATGTCACTTGTCCATTCTTTTCTCTTCGGTATGGCCTAGTCTATTTTACCAGATAGGTTTTACTACTAACTTGTACATTCGTGTATTAACACTTAGTACATATTATTATACAAATACTCACATCAAAACTTTGCTTCAGAAGCAAGGTGACTGCATTCGTCAAAATGTGTTAACGTCCCATATGGTCAAAGATACAAAACTTGCTCCTTTTCCAACATGTAGGACAATCTTTTTGTATAACAATTATTCTGAAACTAAGGCATCAAATATTTCCCATTTTTAGTTCCTTCTACTATTCCCTTTTCTTATGATAGAAAAAAGATTTGTTCTCAACCACTTTCCTTAATGCCTTCTCTTTTCTAAATCACATTTAGACACTACATGTCCCAAACACAAATATTAGCTGTGCACACTTCTCATTCATCTAAACACTTGTGCTTTACAACCTTGAGTTGGCTAAACAAGATGCTTGACTCAAGATCTGATTTAGATACATGGTCTTGCAATGCTCATGCACTCATCTTTGAGCCAAACAGTTTCCATGAAGTTTCGAACCTTGCGGATTGAAAATGTTTTCCATACAACCTTGAGGTGACTCAACAAGTTGTACGGAGAAACATGCTTTGAACATCAGTATGTTCAAGCTGCCCCTAGAGAATATATATCATTGAGGAGAGCGACAAGTAGCATTCTTTTATTGTGTTGGACCTGGAGCTCAAGAAAATTGTTGTCCTTAATCCAGTGTTTAGAAGGACACTTTAAGGGAGGGGTCAATGAGAACATAGTTTAGTCTTTCAAATTGGATTTTGAGTTGATATTCCTTGATAAATCATTTTAACCCGTTTGCATATTTTCTTAGGATATTGTAATTTGGATTCCATGTAGTAAAACATAGAACTACGCTAGTTAAGCATATGTTCAATTTAATATAGAAAAAATGGTTTTTATCTAACTATATCCTCCCACTATTTTAGTAATCATCTTAACCAATATAGATGAATGAATTGTGACATTTAGATGGAAAAGGACCCAACCACCATGAGTTTCACAACCTTGAGTTGGCTCATCAAGTTGCTTGACTCTGCGATTGGTAGATGACTCTTCATTAATCACATCGTATGTGATTCCCTTATCAGTTTTTACCCCTAGTCACTTATGGCCTTGAGTTGGCTCAACAAATCATTATGGCTAGTCTAGTCTGACCTTCGCTTTCTTGTCCAGTCCTAACTTACACCAGTGCTTGGTTATGTTCATAATGCGACGATTTGGATTAAGTTGAACTACATCATATGTTGAATGGAATTGGTTCCCAAAAGATAACCATGTTATAGCTTGAGTTGACTCAACATCTATAACAGAAATCATTGGTTTCCAATTTCCAAAAACAAGTAGGGCGACAACTAATCCTGAAAAGGATTTTTAACATAATTAACCTGATATAATCGACATTGTCACATTATGATAATAGTCATTCAAGTTTGGTCCAGTCGAATACGGCCAGGTAGGTTTGATAGGTTAGGACCACAATCCCCAGTTAGTGCTGGGGTGATCTAGAGCCCTAGCGTAAACGATTCTAGACAACGTTTCGTGGATGACTTAAGAATGGTCATTATTAAAATGTGTCCTTCTCGATTTAATTTTTGGGTTACCCTTTAATAGTTAATCTTAATCAACTAGGCGCATCCTAAAACTAACATTTTAGAAAATTAAAATTATTATCACATAAAAGTTATGGTTCGTAATAATTTTGTTCTATTAATGGCTATCCTAATCAGGTATAAGGTATCTAAACAATTAACATTACAATAGATGTTCAGATCATATCCACATTAATAAATCACAAGATAATCATCAGATCTATTTATAAATGATCATATAATAGAAAAGGTTCATATATTCAAGAAAAAACATTTTTCAAAAATTATTATCATGTAACAAATTGATTAATGGTTTTCCTAATCAGGTATTAGGAATCTAAGTAATTATCATTTAAAATTAAATCATAGCATTGATCTAACTTAATTATCACATAATTAAACAGATCTACTATTAAAACCATCACATGATTTTTAAGAACATCTAATTTTTCAAAAAAAAACAATCTTCCTAAAAATATAAACCATTAAATTGCATAAAAGAAATTTTTAATAGCTAGTGTCAAACCTCCATCTCATATAGAACAAGCACTTACTAATTGCAGAAAATTATAGATCATGGTAGACCTAGATCTGATACCACTGAAGGGTTTTATGGGGTCCTTAGGGCTCAAATTCGACATCCAACCTAAGTCTGGCAGACGATAAAAACAAATAAAGCAGCAAAAAACATCTTAAAACAATTTTAAGTAAAGCCCTAAAGAAATCAAACCATAGCCAGAATCTTTATTATCCTGGGTGGGTTTGACCAAAACCTAAAGAAAGATCTATAAGAATTAACTGCAATTAAAACATATAAATATGAACTACTAACTTTTTCCTTACATGTTAGCAAAGTGTAGAGTCCCACGAACTAATGCCCTGTGTTGGGGCTGAGCCGCTTCTCCCGAGCCGAACCGCGTCCCGAGGCGAGCAATCCCATTGTCACCGAGCCAACAAAGCGCTCCAGAAAGTTTCACCTTGATCGGATCCATCGTCAAGACTTTGGATCCGATCCGAACTCCTTTGTTGCTTTGCTAGAGCCCGAGCTGGAGCAAGGAAGAAAAAGGGAGAAAGAGTGAATAATTATTTTCGCTTATTCGATCTAGGGGTGCTCTTAACTTTTGAGATCTCCCTTGATCCAAGGCATGGTGCGAGTATCAAGGTGGGGAGTAAGCCCCTATTTATATTGGGAGCTGACCACTTGACTTCTCAAAATAACCAATGTGGGACTAATTAATTGGATGAAAAAATCAATTACAAGTTTGCCATCCACGAAGGCCAAACTTTAATGAATTTCCTCCCCTAACTGTTGACCTTCGCAAGCGATATCGTATATCAATTCGAAGAGCACTGGACAGTGAATGCATAGAAATAAACTACGCTCAATTCCGACTTCGTTTGACCCCTCAAACGTATCTTCAAAAATCAACAAAGAACTGCCACAAAAATCTCAAATCTGATTTGCAGAAAACAAAAACATCTTGGGGTCCGCTGTGGGCCCAACCCGATTTTTGGGTCAGTCACGCCCAGAGGGCAGGCACTGGGCGTGCCCATTTTGTTTGGCTCCAGGGTCTAGGTGCTAGCCCAGCAAGCCATAACCGCTGGGTAAGCCCAATGGCCTGTGATAGGCTTGGCTCAGCACAGAACGCTGGGCTTACTAGCTCCTTTGCTGCTGGACATTACCCAGCAGCCAGGTCGACTCTTTTTTTCTTTTGCCTTTATTCTTCTTTGTCTTAGCCCTAGCCAAGCTTGGGCTATACAAATGTGTCCAGGACTTTCCCAGACTCCGGATTGAGCTTGTTATATGATTTTAATATGCTCATAAAAATTTTATGACATATTTAATTCGTTTGCAACATATGCAATAACCCCGCATCATTAATATCATTTAGGATATATCACAAACTATTTGCGATGTAATAAATTCTGATACATCGAATGCATTATCTCCCGAATCCTACCTATTCCTTAACGAATGTCATACTCTGTATAAGACCTTACAGCCTAACCCTACTACATATGGGGCTCGAAACCCCAGATGGCAATGACCATGATCAGCAGGTGTCGTCCCATTTTCGGTATCATCATTATGTGGTTAGCCCATTGACATGAGTATTATCTGGACCACACTGATTGTGTCCATGATGAATGCCACAGTTTTAGTCCCTTCATTACAACTATATCGCTTAGGCATGCCTAGGGTACGGTCAACTGTTAACCCCAATAGCTTGAAACCGGTTAGTCTTCATTGGTCTTTAGTCTAAAAATGTTGGACTTCTTCCGACATACTTTGGCCAAAGATTTTACTAAAGGCCTAACTAACATATACGACACTAACTCCCCATAAACAAGAGAGATTAATTTTTTCTTGGTCATTACTCTCCTCGCATGCTTCAAGTGTCACCCAACCAAGGACATTTCGACAGGTCTTGCCTTGAGGCTAGGTCAGAGATGTAAGTGATACCATTCACGTACATGTTCGTATAATGACATCAAGTATAAGGATTAACTTGCTTATCATCGCTGAGAGTTATCATTGACAGATGATTTTATGTTAACCATGTGATAACTCTCGTTGGGTCGTTCAGTGAACGCATTCTCTAATGAGCACATGTGTCTCGTCTCTGACCTCGCCAAGTCAAACGACCATGAGATCATCGTCAAGAATCCATGGTGAAGAGAAAGACAGAATGGTCTATCCGATGTGTCAATATCCTTTTCTTGAAACATCTACGACCACGAACGATTTTTGACTTATGCTATAAACGATCAAGCAGACTTCATTATCAAGATCTTCATCTCGATACTTGTTTGACCTCGTATTAAGTCACATGACTTCTTCTAAGTTTTAGTAAAGACTACATTATTATTTACTTAGGGAAATTCTTACCAAACAACTTACTGTTATTTCGAACAAGATGTTTGTACATATACATAGAGGTAAATTGCCTCGAGGGCATACACATCTTCCAACACAAAGTTCATGTATAGGCCAAGTTATCGTAAATAAGGTTTGACTCACTTTTTTTTAGGTTATTAGAGTGTAAACACACTTAGCCAGGCTCTCAAAAATAGTAGCGTAGCTCCCAGATTTTTGCACAATGTTGTAGAAAAGAATTTGTGCAAGAATTCTAGCACCTGGTCGTAATGCCTTTGTTGTAATGCCAGGACTATATGAACTTTTGTTAGAGAACACGAGTTTTAGAATATCATTATCATTCATAACAATCTCTCTAAGAGTCACCACCTGGCAAAGGATGCCTAAAATGATATCTATTGATATGGGTGAAAAATTGAAGCAATTATTCTTCACATTTGTGGAAAAATCTGAGGATATAAGAATCATGTTTGTATAAAAAAGATAAGCCCACCTAGGGTAACCGTTATAAAAATTATCAATTGAGAATAGCTTCTCAAGTCCTCGATAAGAAAAAATTTGTCTTATCCCATAGCCTCTAAGATCATAATATTTAACAAATCTTTATTATAGAATTTTGAGCTTAGAGTTTCTCTCACAAACATCTATAAGACCAGTCTATTAAGATACCAAACTATAGATGAATCATCAGTTGGTTGAGAGGATAAGGGTTGAGAAGAAGATCTCTTCTTCTTAGGTGCAGGTCCTCTATCCTCTATACATTTTGTTTTCAAAAATTGCGTAACGTGCCCTAACACAAGCTAATATGGAGGAAGTCTAAATATGATTCAATGCAAACCAAAATGATAAGGTAATGAGATGGGACATGAAAATATACCAACCCAAGATGAAATCCTTCTAAAAAAATCCCTTGAAATCCTTGAAATTCTGAAAGGTTGAGGAAGTGGGGAAATTTTATTGAATGAAGAATGCAGAGATTAGGGTTTGATTAAGAGTTTTGAATATGAAATGTATAATCTTAGCCTTAGAATATCAATGGATAGCTAGGATCAATTCCTGTTAGTGGGTATGAGTCAAATGAACCCATTAGAAAATGGGAATAACTCAGATCAGCACAAAACAAACCCACGAACCCAACAAAAAAACAAAATAGTTCGGGTTCTACAATTATGAAAATCACAGCCATATGTCGATTCCTATATTGCAGGAAGTCGATGTGTGTCCTAAAAGATGATGGATAAGCCATGTTGGATCTCCTCGCACACCAAATACACTAGAGGGAGGGAGGGGGTGAATAGTGTATATCTCGACGAAATGGCAAAATTAAAAGTAACTAAAAAATTGCAATAAGAGTGCTAAAGTAAATAAGAAAATCCAGAAAATAGCAAGCACAAACACAGAGATTTATATTGGTTTGGATCCTTGTGATCCTACGTCTAGTCATCTACCCCGTAGATATTTTCAATCCCCTATAACACTTGCTCCCGCAAGCAATCAACATACAAAGATGCAAACGCTCCCCATATTGCAAAATTGTACAATCTCTTCAACAAGATATTCACCAAACAAAGAAAAGAAAGAACATGAAACAAATGCCTAATATATCGTTTAGTCTTACAAAATTTTGTGATGCATGTCAACAAGGTAAGTTGCATAAATCTTCTTTTAAGTCAAAAGATGTTATATCTACAAAAAGACCACTTGAACTTTTACATTTAGATTTATTGGGTCAATTTAGAATACCATCTTTAAATGGAAGTCAATATGCATTTGTAATTATGGATGATTATTCAAGATATACTTGGGTATTATTTTTGAAACAAAAAATGATGCATTTGAAGAATTTACGATATTTTGTAAAAGAATTCAAAAGTTAAAATCGTCATCCATTATTACTATTCGTAGTGATCATGGCAGAGATTTTGAAAATGAATTATTTACAAAATTTTGTGATAAGTATGGCATAACACATAATTTTTCTTTTCCTAGAGCTGCACCATAAAATGGTGTAGTTGAAAGGAAAAATAGAACTTTATATGAATGCTAGAACCATGTTATGTGATAGTACCTTACCATTTTTGGGCATAAGATGTTGCTACTGCATGCTATGTATTAAATAAAATTTTGGTAAGACTATAACTTAATAAAACATGTTTTAAATTACTCTATGATATAATACCACGTGTATCGTATTTTAAGGTGTTTGGTTGTAAATGCTTTATTCTTAATATTAAGGATGCCTTAGATAAGTTTGATTCAAAATTTGATGATGGTATATTTGTAGGTTTTTCTACACGTAGTAAAACCTATTGGATTTATAATAAAAAAACCTTATGTATTGAAGAATTACATCTTCTTAGTTTTGATGAAAACTACTCTACTAATATACCTATTGAAGAAGATGATTCCATATCCATTTCCAATTCACTAGAAAATGTTAAGTTAGATGACAATGATGATACTACTAATTCCATCCCTGATGGTGTAAGAACTAATTCACAAATAGAATAAATGGCTCATTGTGCATTTATATCATCCATTAAACCAAAGAATGTTAATGAAGCATGCAAAGATAGTTCATGGATTATAGCAATGCAGGAAGAACTTAATCAATTCAAAAGGAATGATGTATGAGAATTAGTACCAAGACCTTCAGATCATCATGTTATTTGAACAAAATGGGTATTTAAGAATAAGTTACATGAATCTGGTCAGGCAGTTAGGAATAAAGCTAGATTAGTTGCACACTGATATAATCAAGAAGAGGGTATAGATTATGATGAAACATATGCACTAGTTGCATGATTAGAATCCATTAGAATGTTACTAGCTTACGCTTTCTATAAAGATTTTTAGTTATATGAAATGGATGTAAAGAGCACATTTCTAAATGGTATTATTAAGGAAGAAGTCTATGTAGAACAACCACCTGGCTTTCAACATGAAAATTTGGAAAATCATTTTTTAAAGTTAAAGAAAGCATTATATGGTTTAAAACAACCACCCCGTGCTTGGTATGAAAGATTAAAGAATTTTCTATTGAAATCTGGTTATTCTATTGGAAAGATAGATTCTACCTTTTTATCAAACATATAGATTCTGATGTTATAATTATTCAAATATATGTTGATGACATAATATTTGGATCCACAAATGATTTGTTATGTTAAGAATTTTCTAAGGAAATGCAGAATGAATTCGAGATGAGTCACATGGGTGAACATACCTACTTCCTTGGAATCCAAATCAAACAAATGAAGGAAGGTATATTTATTCACTAAAGTAAATATATAACGGAACTCATCAAATGATTTGGACTTGAGAATTCTGCAGCAAAACGACTACAATGGGTAATCATCAACTCTTGACAAAGATATAAATGGTAAAAGTATTGATCAACGACTATATTGAGGTATAATCAGATCATTGGTTTACCTTACTGCTAGTAGACTAGACATTATGTTTTCTGTAAGTTTATGCACTATATATCAATCTTACCCTAAGATATCATATTTGACGACTGTCAAAAGGATAATTAGGTATATTAAATAAAAATCTGATTTTGGCCTATTTTATCCAAAATCAAATTCATTTAAGTTGATACCATATAGTGACACAAATTTTGTTGGTTGTAAATCTGATCGCAAAAGTACAAGTGGAACTTGAAACTTTTTAGGTTAAGCCTTATTTTCTTGGTTTAGTAAGAAACAAAATTTTGTTCCATTATCAACCACCGAAGCAGAATATATAGTTGCAAGATTAGCAAGTGCACACATACTATGGATGAACCAAACCATTTTGGATTATAGCATTAAATGTAACACATGTCCAATCATGTGTGGTACGGCCTAAAGATCGTGATCGTCTGACTTTCTAACCCCGCCCGTCGGTGAGCGGCAGCTCGCCCTGCCTTCTTAGAAACCACACCTCGGTTGGCAGAAGGTGGGTAGTTCGACACCCCGACCTCATCAGTGCGCTACCGGCTACCCTTCCTAAGCCCGTCAACCCCGAGGTCCGCAACGACAAGCAGATAGGGTGACTGGTCGTCGAGACTGGCGCCCTCGGGGTGCCCATCTTTCCAGAGCTCGCTGGGGGAACCGCAAGTGTTGGATATTGGACTCCCCGGATTTGGTTTTGGATGATGAACAAACATAAATATAACGTGAACTAACACTTTGTGAGCGCAGTTATGGAGATCGTCACCAAATTCATAAGAATATCAATCACGACGTCTCAAGACTTCTCAAAGCACGTGATCGTATGCCTAAAGCTTCGTTGAAGCTTATGGACCAATTTAGAAGTCATGAAGATTCGATTGAAGCTATTGAAGACGGTATCGTCAAGTTTTATTTATAGTCTTTAAGCTTCTTTCGTAGAATGTTAAACCTTGAGAAGGTCTTACGGTTTAAATCTTCATAACGCTCATATCTTAGCTCTAGGATCTTAGTAGAAGTCCATACAATCTTTCCCGAAGCTTCGCGCTTCGATTCGCAACTTCTTGTGCATGTTAGTTGGTTCAAGAAGAAGAACTGACCGACAAGATGGTGATCTAGTCGGTCGGTAAAGCTTCTTGGACCGACTAGTTTTTGTCAGTCATTTCCAAGCTCTTTACTGTTTACAGTTAGTCGGTCTAAGTTGACTCACCGACCGACTACTTTGTGAACTAGTCAGTCAGTGATGCTTCTGTGACCGACTAGTTGAGCTTTCCATGTACATGCACATTTGAGCCTGAGCTACTGTTTATCATTAGTCGGTCTGTGTTCATTGATCGAACGACTAGTTGATGAACTAGTCGGTCAACTTTCCTTCTTGGACCGACTAGTTTAGCTTTACTGTACATGCCAATTTTTCACCTAACTTACTGTTTATCGTTAGTCGGTCTATGCTCATTTGGCGACCGACTAGTTGGTGAATTAGTCGGTCAACATTTGTTCTTGGACCGACTAAGTCTATTTATGCTCAGACTTCAGTTTTATCTGTTAGTCGGTCTCAGTTGAGTAACCGACCGACTAGTTGTGAAACTAGTCGGTCAGCTACTCTTCTTGGACCGACTAGTTCCTTATGTCTGTGCTTTGATCTTTTCTCTGTTCACTCATTAGTCGGTATACGTTGATTGACCGACCGACTAGTTGATGAACTAGTCGGTCGGTGGTTGTTCTTTGACCGACTAGTTGGGTTCAGAAAAGAGCCGTTGGAGCTTTAATTGAAACGTTTTTCTTTCTCTCTCTCCTCTATCCTATAAATACTTGATGGGCTGCATTCATTGCAGTCAAGGCTGATATTATTGCAAGTTTAAAGATCAAGAGAAATCATTCCAAGCTCATTCAAAGCTCTTTCATTCCATTCAATAATCTCTCCTCACTCTTATTTCCAAAGAGAGATTCATTGAGTGTGAAGCCTTCCAAGCCAAGTGCTTGATTCTATGTCACCAAACATCCCCATAGCTCTCCATCGCTGATCTACATCTTGGAGCTAGGGTTTGGTGCCACTTCTTCTTCCTCAAAATCATCCTTGCCCTAATTCGTAAGCATTACTCAAGGCATATGTATTTTGTCGGTAAGAAGTTTCTTATTTCATTTCAATTTCATATTGTAAGTTTCACTCTCGGTTGTGAGAGTGTGGTTGTGATCCCGGGTTGTGGGAGTCACAAATTACTTTGTGTATGATTTGTCTTGTGAAGGTTTTTCACAAGTATTTCATAGTGGAAATCTTGAGTTAGGGTTTCTAACTCAAGTATCCGGAGGGGATCCGGGTGGTTGAGACGTAGGATCACCGGGAACAAGTCGGGGAGACTTGGGTGGATCCGAACCCAGTAATATCTATTGTTGGCATTGTTAATTTTGTTGTTGTCTTCAATTTAAGCTTCCGCAAATTGATTTGGTAGTTGTTTGCACGATAATTAGGAATTATACTCCTCGTTATTTTTAAAGTACTATTCACCCCCCCCCCCTCCTAGTACTTGTGTAGTAGCTTGTAGGGCATTACACTTGGTATCAGAGCCAGATACTTAACTATGTCTGCCAACGACAACAAGACCGTGCGTCCACCTTCCGACTATGGCACCTTCAGGAACCGTGAAGGAGCATCTTCGGTGATGGAAGGACATTCCTCGACGAGGCCTCCAATCTTCAACGGTACCGACTACGGGTACTGGAAATGCCGGATGGAAACTTTCCTCCGGAGTGCATCTCTATGGAGGACCACGATGAAGGAATATGTCGAGCCCACCGAAGAAGACTTTGAGAAATGGACAACCGCGGAGGTCGTCGCGGAGGTAAGCAATGCTAAGGCAATGAACGCCTTGCAATGCGCATTGGAGCCCAAGGACTTCAATAAGATATGCACATGTAAGAGTGCATATCAAATTTGGAACTCCCTCCTCATACTACATGAAGGGACGAGTAGGGTAAGAGAATCTAAACTCGTAGTTGTTAACAAAGATTATGAAATGTTTCATATGCAATAGGGCGAGAATATGAAGGAGTATTACGCTCGCTTCGTCGACATCATAAACGAGTTGGAGGCTCTCGGCAAAACCTACACCCAAAAGGAGAAGTGTTCGAAGCTTATCGAAGGACTTCCTTCTTCTTGGGAAAAGCGTACCTTCGCCATCGAGGAAGGTAATGATATGAATAAGTACACCGTAATTCAACTAATGGGTACTTTAATGTCATACGAGGTACGCAAGGATAGCAAGTTAAAATTGCAGGAAAAGATGAAGTCCTACCTAAAGCAAGACGAGCCAAAGAAGAAGGCTATTGCTTTCAAGGCCGCTCCATCCACATCCACATCAACCGATGATGAATACTTGGAAAACGAGTTGGACTTGGAGTCCATGACACTCATGGCCAAGAAGTTCAACCGTTTCTTCCGAAAAGGTAACTATAAGAACAAAGCTAAATTTGGTTCTTCTAACGCCTCCTCCTCTCCTTTGTGTTTCAAGTGCAATAAGCCACGACACATGAAAGCGGAGTGTCCTCTAAATAAGCAAAAGGAGAAGTGGAAGGCGCCGAAATTCGATAAGTCCAAGAAGTACAAAAAGGGGTACAAAACGGGGCTTGTCGGGGCAACATTCACCGACTCCGAGGATTCCTCAAGCGGAGAGTCGGATGATGAGAAAGTGGAGCAAGCGTACATGTGCTTCATGGCAAGAGAGGAGCATGATCAAGGATCCTCCTCTTCCGATGATAGTGACGACGAAGGCGATGAGGTAACTATGGATGACCTTAGGAATGCTAATTCTCAATTATGGTCTAAGTATACTAAATTAGTAAATAGGTATACTAAAGTAAAAGATGACCTAGCTAGCATTCAAACCTCGCCTAAAACTATCATCACCAACAACGACACCGTTGTTGAAGGGTTGAGGAATGAGATTGTTAATCTCAAGACTCAACTTGAACATGTTAGCATTGAAGATCCGGAGGATCACAAGATAGCGGATTTGACTTCTCAAAACTCGACTTTGAGTATTGAGAATGAGAATCTTAAATCTCGTGTTTATGTGCTCACATCGCAAGTATCCAACTCGGATACTTCTATGCGTTCTCTCACCGAGAAATATGAGAACACATTAGGCCGAATTAATAAATTCAATAAGGGTAAGGACCATTTGGATAAAATCCTAAGTGACTTACTTCCGGTCAATCACCACATTGGCTTGGGGTATACGATGGGATGTTCATCCAAATCGGCCACTACTTTTGTTAGGCCAACTTCCGGTGACTCAAAGAGTGGTAGCAAACACTCTATTGGTAGTTCTTCTACCAATGGTGCTTCCACCTCGTCCACACCCTCTTTCGGAAAGAAACCCACTTTGGGTGGACCTCCAAAGAAGGGGCATGCTTATATGTACACCAATACTATGCCACGTAGGAACACACGTCCTACTCCACCGGCTCACACATATGATGATTTTTATGCAACACATTCACGGGCACATGCACACCATGTGAGACACCCTCACGCACGTGTTCCCACACATGCATATGTTCACCCACAACATCATATGAATAATTATCCGCATGCACCATTCCATCATGTTCCTTATGCCTATCCACGACATGCATCACGTAGAAACCAACAACGCATGCATGCACCCAATAGGATGAGGGCTCCCAAGATTTTCACTATTTGGAGCCCAAAGAACACAAGCATGGATGAAAAACATGTTTACATGAATGCTTATTTTTCGGATGTTGTGTATAGTAGAAATTATGTGGGGAGGTCTAAGTCCAATTGGACTTGGCTTCCAAAGGTCTAATCTTTTGGACCCAATGACCTTGGGTACCATGATATGAAATTTTCTATCTTTAGGTACTCAAGGAAAAGAAAAAGGAAAGGAGCAACAAATTTAAATTTATCTCCAAGGGGAATTGGATACTCGATAGCGGGTGTTCAAAACACATGACGGGTGACGCTCAATTGCTCTCCGGAGTGGTTCCCATTACAAATGGAAATCGTGTCGTATTTGGAGGCAACGAGAGCGGAACCATCATAGGTGTTGGTAAAGTGGGTAATCCTTCTAAACCCATTATATGTGATGTTTACCTTGTTAAAGGATTAAACCACAATCTTATTTCAATAAATCAATTTTGTGACAAAGGTTACAAAGTTAACTTTACGAAATGAATGTGCCATATTTTAAGAAAAGATAATAATGAATTATTGTTTTCCGGCACACGCCATAAGGATATATATATCCTAGATCTTCCAAGATCACATGAACAATGTCTTATTACCAACACAAGTGAACAACACTTATGGCATCGACGTTTTGGTCATGTGAACTTTGGAACACTTTTTAAGCTTTCCAAGTTAAATTCTATTAGAGGCTTCCCTAAGCTTGTCTTTCAAAAGAAAAGCTTGTGTGACTCGTGTCAACGAGGCAAGCTTCCAAAATCTTCATTTAAACCTAAGAAAAGCATTTCTTCTAAGCGGCCTCTAGAGCTATTACATCTAGATTTATTTGGGCCAACTAGAGTTGCTTCATTAGGTAATGCTAGATATGGACTTGTCATCGTTGATGACTTTTCTAGGTTTACTTGGGTATTTTCATTGTGTAATAAAAATGAAGCTTTTGAAAACTTCACAATTTTTGTTAAGAAAGTACAAAATCTCTTAGGAACCACCATTGTCACTATTCGTAGTGATCATGGAGGGGAATTTGAGAATGAGTCTTTTGAGACATTTTGTGATGAAGTTGGTATTACACACACCTTCTCTTTCCCTCGCGCACCTCCTCAAAATGGTGTTGTTGAGAGAAAGAATAGGACGCTAGTGGAGTGTGCTCGCACTATGCTTGATGATAGCCAACTTGGCCATCAATTTTGGGTGGAAGCAGTACACACCGCTTGCTATGTGTTTAATAGAATACTTTTGAGGCCCGGCACTAAACAAACTTGTTATGAATTGTTGTTTGGTAGGTTGCCTCAAGTTAAACATTTTCGTGTTTTTGGTTCGAAATGTTTTATTAAGAACACGTATGGTAGTTTGGACAAATTCGATCCAAGATCCGATGAGGGGATTTTTGTTGGATATTCTTCGCGTAGCAAAGCCTACCGGATATTCAATAAACGAACCTCAACGATCGAGGAGTCGCTTCATGTGTCATTTAATGAAGGATTTGTTCCAACTAGAATTACTAATGATGATGACTCCATGGATGTCTTATGTGATTCAATTGGTAATTCTAACTCTATTGATTCTATTGATTCTATTGATACTAACCAGACTAATGAAGTTTTTGAGAATGTTCCTAGTGATAAGGGAATTCCCAAACGGCTTCATACCGTTCGTGACCATCCTTATGAGCAAGTCATTGGCAATATCCATGATAGTGTCAAGACGAGATCTCAAGTCAACTACTTCGCTCATTGTGCCTTTTCCTCCTTGATAGAGCCAAAGAATGTTAATGAAGCGTGCGAAGATGGTGCTTGGATCTTAGCCATGGAGGAGGAACTCATTCAATTCGAGAGTAATGAGGTTTGGGAGCTTGTTCCATTGCCATCGAAGAACCACACCGTCATAGGGACAAAGTGGATCTTCAAGAACAAGACCGACGAAAACCAAATCGTCGTCCAGAACAAAGCTCGGTTAGTTGCTCAAGGCTACCGTCAAGAGGAAGGTATTGATTTCGAAGAATCCTTCGCTCCGGTCGCTAGATTAGAATCAATTAGATTATTATTGTCTTTTGCATGCCATAAGGATTTTAAATTATTTCAAATGGATGTTAAAAGTGCATTTTTAAATGGAGATGTTGTTGAGGAAGTTTACGTTTCTCAACCTCCGGGTTTTATTAATGAAAAATTTCCAAATCATGTTTTTAAACTAAAGAAAGCACTTTACGGCTTGAGACAAGCTCCTCGAGCTTGGTATGATCGCCTAAAGAATTTTCTTTTGTATTTGAATTTTAAAATGAGAGAAGCCGATTCTACACTTTTTGTTAAGCATTCGAATAATGATATAATTTTAGTTCAAATTTATGTTGCTGATATCATTTTCGGTGCTACTAACTTTGCTCTTTGCGAAGAGTTTTCTAATGTGATGAAGGAACAATTTGAGATGAGCCACATGGGTGAGCTCAAATATTTCTTAGGTCTCCAAATTCGCCAAATGGACGATGCAATCTTCATCCACCAAATCGAAGTATACTGTGGAGTTGCTAAAGCGATTTGGAATGGGGAATGCCTCCGGAAAGAAGACTCCAATGAGCACGACTACGCATCCTGATAAGGATACGGGCGGTAAGGATGTAGACATTCGTCTATATCGAGGTATGATAGCTAGTTTACTTTATCTTACCGCAAGTAGGCCCGATATTATGTTGGCCGTATGCGTATGTGCTCGTTATCAGTCTCAACCTAAGGATTCTCACTTAGTAGCGGTAAAACGTATTTTTCGCTATCTAAGTTACACTTTAGATTTTGGATTACTTTATCCGAAATCTAGCACATATGAGTTAGTCTCATATAGTGACGCTGATTATGCGGGATGCAAATCTGACAGGAAAAGTACTAGTGGCACTTGCCATTTTATAGGAAATTCTCTTGTCTCTTGGTTTTCCAAGAAGCAAAATTCCGTATCACTTTCAACCACCGAGGTGGAATACATTGCCACCGGTGCCGCGTGTGCTCAAGTTCTTTGGATAAGACACACACTTAAAGACTTTGGTATAAACTGTGATACTTGCCCTATCATGGTGGACAACCAAAGTGCAATATGTCTTTCCAAGAACCCGGTACACCATTCCCGTTCGAAACACATAGATGTCCGACACCACTTTTTAGATGATCATGTTGCTAAAAAGGACATCATTTTAATGTACGTTGAAACCCAAAAGCAAATCACTGATATTTTCACGAAACCCCTAAAGGAGGACTCCTTTGTGCGGTTGCGTCGAGAATTGGGTATTATGGGTGAATCCGAGATATAGGATTCATGTTTCATTCAATAATCTTGCATGCTATTATATTTCGCAATATTTCGTTCATGCAAGACTTATTGGATTTTTCGGAATTTTATGTGATATTTTGAATTTTTGCTCGAATTCATGTTTGAATGTCGTATTTGAGATTTCGATGATTAATGGGGTAGTTTAGATGATTTTTGAGAGGATTGCGATGTATCGTCCAAGTGTTTTGAGGAGAGAACTTAATTATCAATTTTTGGACTCATCTAGTCGGTCTCAGTTCATCAACCAACCGACTAGATTCACATCTAGTCTGTCAGCTAATGAACTTAGACCGACTAGCTCTATCTCTCAACTTTTGAACTCCTTTAGTCGGTATCAGTTCAATCACCAACCGACTAGATTCGTATCTAGTCGGTTAGTAAAAGAACTCAGACCGACTACCTCAAGCTATTTTAAGTTTCCTCTCCAGCTTAACTCTTTAGTCGGTTCAAGCTTACTTATCGACCGACTAGATTGAGTTCTAGTTGGTCAGTATTTGAGCGTAGACCGACTAAATCTCGTTCAGTAAATCTTCGACTGGTCTCTGTTTCCACTTAGTCGGTTCACGCTCGTTAACCGACCGACTAGATCGTCATCTAGTCGGTCAGCGTTTGAACTTAGACCGACTAAGTGATCAGGGGCAGTCTCGTCTTTTCATGTTTTCGACCGACTTAAGTTTATTCAACCGACTTATCTCTCATTTAGTCGGTTGCTCTTCCCTTCTCCAGCTCGAAAACCCCCGATCCTCCCTCGTGTCTTTTCGTCTTCCGTCGATCTTCGGCCCATTTCTGGCCATCCTCTCCGTCGCCGGCCGTCGACCTCCAACCTAGGGTAACCCTCCCTCTCTCCCTCTCCTGTCTAGGGTTCAGTTTTCAGCTCTATGGTTAGGTTTTCATATCAATTCGGCTTCTAGGGTTTCGGCCTAGAGTGTTTTTAGGGTTCTTTCGATTTCTTACGTGTCGTGCCTCGATTATGGCTCGTACACGTATCCCGATCACTCCATCTAGCCCCTCGCCGATGACCGTAGAACCTACCCCTACGGATCCCGATCAACCTAAGCGAACCCCTCCTAGACGTCGTTCGAAAACCACCCAACCCTCTTCGTCTTCGCCTCCTCTTAAGCGTAAGAGGACGGTGACTGCGAAACCCCGAGCCCGATCTCAGCCCAAGCCCAAGCCAGTTATTTTTCGTGCTCCCGCTCCACCCGGTGCTTCGGATTCCGACACCGAGTATATCCCCGAGCCTGAGACTCATAGGGAACCCACTCCTCCTACCCATCCTGAGTCTAGCTCCCGACCTCGTTCGTCTACCCGTAAGCCTAAAGGAAAGGCTCCGATGCCGGTTGGCGGTGTCGATATCTCGTTGTGTCACGACGACCCTATGTGTCTCGCGACTTACAACCGTATCGAACATTGCCCACTGCTTCTGGAGCATTTCGTCCAGTTTAGTGACTTCATAGGGCTAGCTGATCTTCTTTCGTCCTCGGGTCTTCTCGATTACCTTCGATATGACCCGAAGGTGAATCCTCACCCCTACCCTCGATTAGTAAAACTATTCTATGCCAATAGGATCCGGGGTCAGTACGATGTGACCCACTCTATTGAGACGACTGTTTTGGGGACTCCTATAGTCCTCATAGCAGAAATCTTAGGAGAGATTTTGGGTATCTCCTCGTCTGGCCTCCTCCCCTCAGACATTTCTGTTGATGATATTTCTTCCCTTGATCAGACCATCCTCTCTGAGATTTTCCATCAGATTCCTCCCGCCATGATTGGCGTACCCTCCAAATCCTTCAAGCCTAATGCATGGGTCCTGAATTTGATTCTGAAGTCGTGCTTGCTTCCCAAGTACGGCTCCTCATCTCTACCGTCCCAGCCTTTTCTGAAGTTGATCTATGCTATTTTCATGGGGAGCTCGATTAACTGGGCTCGCATTATACTCGATAAGATGGACTCTTTCGAGTGTATTCGCAAGTCCACGAAATCGGCTCATATCCCCTTTCCGTGCTTGTTGACCCTTGTTTTTCGCCACTTCCGTGTCACATTGCCTCCTGACGATGAGCGTCCACTTGGTCCTCCCCTGAACGCGACGGCCGTCAAGAAATCTCTTGCGGCGCTCCGTCATGTTCAGAGGACGACACCTTCAGCGTCTGCCTCTGCCTCTGCCTTTGCTGCTCCCTCTACCACACTTGATGATGTCGTCTAGTTACTTCGTCGTCACGAGTCTCGTTTGGCTCGTACCGAGGAGGTTGTTTGCCGTATGGCTAGTCTGATGGGTATTCAGCTTCCTCCTCCTGTTTCTGAGGATGAGGAGATGGATGATGAGGATATCGATGAGCTTGTCACCTCTTTAGCTCGTGGCATTGAGGCCACTGCTGTTGCTGCTACCACATCTGCTGCTGGTGCTACCACTTCTGGTGCTGTTGTTGCTGCTTCGTCTGCTGGTGCCCCCGAGAGCACACCTGTTGCCACCGCTCCTACGGTGGATACTCCGACTGGTGCTCCAGAGGCCACTCCTGTTGCTGCTCCAGAGATTGCCACTTCTGACGTCGTTCCTGCTGATCCAGTTTCCACCACTTCTCCTGCAGAGCCTGCTGCAGCAGCAGATCCTGCCAATTCCTCTTGAGCTTCTTTGAGGACTCTCCGATGCTCCTTAGATGATACATCTAGTGTGAGAGAGTTTGGTTAGGATAGAGTGGGGTTTTGGATCATTTTGATGAATTTTGATACTTTTGATGATGTATCTTCATGTATTTTGATGATGTTGTATGTTTTTTTGACACTCCGATATCTGTGATATGATGATGTATTTTGTGCCCCGATCGGTTGATCGATATTTTGTATGTCAGTGATGTTTATTTTTGATGTACTCTGGTTCATATCTTTGAATATATATACATCGACGTTGACATTTCATTCTATTGTGCACAATTTATAATTTCTTTTATGTCTCTGATGTTTGATTTCGTCGCTCGACGATATTAACTTGGTTTAATAGAAATTTCTTCTATGGAAATATAGAATTGTTTTCCATGCACTAAATTAACCAAGAATGTTGATATTGGAGAGTATATTCCATAACTCAATCCGTAAAAATGATTTGAGTTTTGATGATTTCGTATTATGATTTTCGACTGTGGTTTCATTGACACGCCTTGATTTTATTCGTATTTCTTTTGGTGTCACTTGAACCGTCGTCGTATTCTACGACTCCCGTGCTTTTTTATTTGAGGCCATTGTTGTTGTCGTTGTTATCTTCCCGCTCTTTTTGCTTATGCCAAAGGGGGAGAGATATAATAATAACGATGTGCTAAATGAAAATTTAAAGCATTATTCCAAGAATCTAACTTGATATGTTAGATTCAGGGGGAGTTAAGATATATAAATGGATTTTCAAATCCGATATTTCAATAACCTACATTTGGTATTCGATATTTCAATAATCGATTCTCATTTTATATACTTCACTCGTCTGCTTGATGCGTATTATTATTGTTTAAATTGGAATTAACGTGTCATCAATGCAGGGGGAGTAAGTAAATTTCATTTGAATTATTATTTTTGATTATTATTTATGTTGGTTTGTCATCACCAAAAAGGTGGAGAATGTTGGATATTGGACTCCCCGGATTTGGTTTTGGATGATGAACAAACATAAATATAACGTGAACTAACACTTTGTGAGCGCAGTTATGGAGATCGTCGCCAAATTCATATGAATATCAATTACGACGTCTCAAGACTTCTCAAAGCACGTGATCATATGCCTAAAGCTTCGTTGAATCTTATGGACCAATTTAGAAGTCATGAAGATTCGATTGAAGCTATTGAAGACGGTATCGTCAAGTTTTATTTATAGTCTTTAAGCTTCTTTCGTAGAATGTTAAGCCTTGAGTAGGTCTTACTGTTTAAATCTTCATAACGCTCATATCTTAGCTCTAGGATCTTAGTAGAAGTCCATACAATCTTTCCCGAAGCTTCGCGCTTCGATTCGCGACTTCTTGTGCATGTTAGTTGGTTCAAGAAGAAGAACTGACCGACTAGATGGTGATCTAGTCGGTCGGCAAAGCTTCTTGGACCGACTAGTTTTTGTCAGTCATTTCCAAGCTCTTTACTGTTTACAGTTAGTCGGTCTAAGTTGACTCACCGACCGACTAGTTTGTGAACTAGTCGGTCAGTGATGCTTCTGTGACCGACTAGTTGAGCTTTCCCTGTACATGCACATTTGAGCCTGAGCTACTGTTTATCATTAGTCGGTCTGTGTTCATTGATCGACCGACTAGTTGATGAACTAGTCGGTCAACTTTCTTTCTTGGACCGACTAGTTTAGCTTTACTATACATGCCAATTTTTCACCTAACTTACTGTTTATCGTTAGTCGGTCTATGCTCATTTGGCGACCGACTAGTTGGTGAATTAGTCGGTCAACATTTGTTCTTGGACCGACTAAGTCTATTTATGCTCAGACTTCAGTTTTATCTGTTAGTCGGTCTCAGTTAAGTAACCGACCAACTAGTTGTGAAACTAGTCGGTCAGCTACTCTTCTTGGACCGACTAGTTCCTTATGTCTGTGCTTTGATCTTTTCTCTGTTCACTCATTAGTAGGTATACGTTGATTGACCGACCGACTAGTTGATGAACTAGTCGGTCGGTGGTTGTTCTTTGACCGACTAGTTGGGTTCAGAAAAGAGCCGTTGGAGCTTTAATTGAAACGTTTTTCTTTCTCTCTCTCCTCTATCCTATAAATACTTGATGGGCTGCATTCATTGCAGTCAAGGCTGATATTATTGCAAGTTTAGAGATCAAGAGAAATCATTCCAAGCTCATTCAAATCTCTTTCATTCCATTCAATAATCTCTCCTCACTCTTACTTCCAAAGAGAGATTCATTGTGTGTGAAGCCTTCCAAGCCAAGTGCTTGATTCTATGTCACCAACATCCCCATAGCTCTCCATCGCTGATCTACATCTTGGAGCTAGGGTTTGGTGCCACTTTTTATTCCTCAAAATCATCCTTGCCCTAATTCGTAAGCATTACTCAAGGCATAGGTATTTTGTCGGTAAGAAGTTTCTTATTTCATTTCAATTTCATATTGTAAGTTTCACTCTCAGTTGTGAGAGTGTGGTTGTGATCCCGGGTTGTGGGAGTCATAAATTACTTTGTGTATGATTTGTCTTGTGAAGGTTTTTCACAAGTATTTCATAGTGGAAATCTTGAGTTAGGGTTTCTAACTCAAGTATCCGGAGGGAATCCGGGTGGTTGGGACGTAGGATCACCGAGAACAAGTCGGGGAGACTTGGGTGGATCCGAACCCAGTAATATCTATTGTTAGCATTGTTAATTTTGTTGTTGTCTTCAATTTAAGCTTCCGCAAATTGATTTGGTAGTTGTTTGCACGATAATTAGGAATTATACTCCTCGTTATTTTTAAAGTACTATTCACCCCCCCTCTAGTACTTGTACAGTAGCTTGTAGGGCATTACAGCAAGGTCGCCAGACAACTGCCCAGCGTGGCCCGATGGGTCGAGTACGGACCGCCTACGCCGACGCGTCCCCGCAGCCCTTTGGCACATCGGACACGACAAACAACTTAGTACAAGGACGCTACTTACACTTCTGTCGCTCGACAACCTGATAAAGCGCCCCCTGGCTGTTGCGTCCCCTGACCGTCAGTGCTTTCGGCGCTGACACCCTGACAAAAACACCCCTAGCCGTTGTGTCGTCTGACAAAAGCAAGGCTGACACGCCAGATCCTGACATCCTCGTCTGAAGCTTCCGCTGACAGATGGGCCAGCTCAGCACGTCGAGTCAGCACGCTAGGTCAGCCTCACCTAACCACCTCCATCAGGTATAAATATCCCTCCGCCCCCATTGGGGAAGGGGGTTGGCAAATTAACCCCGAATCTCATTATTCACACAAGACCAAAGGTCTTCCATATCTCTGTTCTTCCACAATCGAAAGCTCATCACGTCAGGTCGACTCACTCTTAGTCCGACCTGGGTGCCTGGCCCCCACTTTTAAGCCCTAATACAACCTTAGGCATCAGAGTGGCTAAGGGTTGGACCCCAACCCGGCCTTTCTGACAAGCTGCTCCTTGTGCAGGCGAGCTCGTCTTCACAGGTTGCACTCAGCTCCCACCTCCGGCAGTGCCGTTGGTAGGTGGAGTCATCGCGGGATCGGTCCTGTGGTCGGCCTATGTAGTGCACCCAGCCTCATCACTACCCTCATTACTTGTCAAACAGCCTACCCTAATCACATCCATATCCTAACCACAGTGCCATTGGTTCCCCTTAATACAAATTCATTGTACGCGAGTTCTACCCTGCAACAATTGGCACCGTCTGTGGGAACGAAGGGTCATACCCATGTCTAACTTCATACCCATCAACCGGAACCCCGACCACGACAAAGACCCCATGGACCAAGAATCACATTCTCACCCAAGGACTCCCGCGACTAATCCACCCCCGAGGTGGAGGTCGAGACTGTCCAGGCCTCGGCTCGTGCAGTATAGCAAAGCTTCGAGGCCTTCACTAAGATGATGGAAGGCTTCGTGGTGACCAGGGCCGAAGCGCCCCCGGCTCCTCGGAGCCCCCAAACGTGAGGAAAAATCTTCATCCTAAGTTCGAAGAAGAAGTGGCATAGAGAGGGCTGGCCGAGGAGATATCGGCCCAGCAAAGGCTCTTGGACGAAGAGGTAGAGGCTGCGCGGCAGCGCAAGCACCAGGAAGAAGCAGCTACGGATCAAAGACGCCAAGGTGAAGCAGCGGAGGCTTCCCAGCAAGCCCGCCTCGACGAGGAAGCTGCTCGTCGCCAGCTTCGTTTCATCATCGCGGAGCGCGAAAGGCTCCGACGGGAGAATGGGGAGAATCGGAAGATCACAAAGATGTCAACCACGGGCCAACGATGCAGGAACGCGCATAGCCCACCATCCGCCGGGTCCCTGGCTCGAGGGAG